>JAQGCL010000810.1:0-11079 GCA_034699605.1 Isotomiella paraminor
ATGATGAAGTTTGTGATATAGATAAGAGAAGTGAGAACCATTTAACTGCAATCATCAATGTAAGTGAGAAAGTAATTTTCCTACGTAACATGATATATGGCAACACATATTTATTTCACACCTTGTCTTTCGTTTTTCTTTTTGAACCTGGAATCGTGTGCATCTGCTAACAATGGCATCAGAAACACTTGTGTTGTTGTGTACACATACGGAGTGTACACAGGGACTTGTGTCCCACAGGATACCAAACAGATACATCAACTAAATAAGAATACAATAAATTAGATAGCAGGAAGGAGAGATATTTTTTGTAGAATTGAGTCTCATGTCATTTATTTTTGCAAATCACCAGCTTAACTAAAATGAATTTCAATCTTGAAAACAGTGTTGTTTACTTAGGTCTTGTGAACCCTACCCGTGGGCCCTAGCCACTCCCAAATACCACACCTCCGTGGGTCCCGTATCGGGGCACACATCGACTCCGTAAAATACTCCACCGTTGCCCAGGAGGACAGTTGACGCGTCCAGCATCTTCAGCGGAAAGACAGCAGCCCGCTATACGATCCCACCGTTGCCCCGGGGGACAGTAGATAGCCCCTGTGACAATTCCTGACCCCATAATGCAAATCATGAGGAAAGGAAGAAGTCAGACAAGGCGTTTGTCATTCATCCTTGATTTCCTGCAGAAAACAGAGGACGATGAAGGTGTACATTGTTTTATTGTCCCTCAAAATAATAGTTGTACCGTAGGTTGAAGACGTTTACACGGAAATGCTTGTAACAAATAGAGGAATGATAACGCTATAACTTGCGAAATAATTCAAAATTGGTTCTGACTGTCATGAAGACGACTGAAGATGTGATCGCATGATGTTTTGCAATAATATGACATAGTGCAAAAAGCAATAAATTCGTGATGCAAGTTAAGCCAACACTTGTGAGCCTTGACCTCAACGAATGATATGCTTTTTCCTTCTTTTGACATGACGATGGTCATACGACATGGAGAAGCTCCTTTCACGAGGGATACAAATTGAGCAATGGTTTAACTGTTTCTTCTTCCACTTTCCTCATAAGCCAGTAAATTGGTTTTACAGTCCATTAATTAAGTGACCTCTGGTATCGTACGACCAACTAACCTTTGAATGTGATCAATTAATGTGATTTCAATAAAAGACTGATGGTCTGCAGTTAGTTGAAATGAATCTCGTTTAATCACTGGTCGCATTTATTTAGTAAACAAGGGTAGTCACAGTAATGTTGACTTTCGACTTGTCAAAAGAGGCGTAGTTTCGAATGAGCTCTGCTGCTGGACAAGGATCCACGTACGACCTTCAAAAACAAAAGGAAAC
Source organism: Isotomiella paraminor (assembly GCA_034699605.1). NCBI lineage: Eukaryota > Metazoa > Arthropoda > Collembola > Entomobryomorpha > Isotomidae > Isotomiella > Isotomiella paraminor. The sequence continues at coordinate 1,353 of JAQGCL010000810.1, forward strand.
ATGATAAGCTATCAATGGTAATAAGGCTGATAAATTGTTTACCAAAGGGCATCGTTTTCCCTGGTACCTGAATACAATAAAGCAAAGAGAAATTCAGCAAGATTTTTATTTTTGTTTAATTAAGTTGAATGACCCACCATTGACCCACCACTCGACATGATAGTAGATTGCAAATCCCTTCCAAGGGCAGGTGTACGTCGTGTTGGAGTCCACTAGGTAGCCCGCATTAATGGAGGTTGGGGGAAACTGAGACAAAGTTATAGCTTACATTCGGAGCATGTTTAGTGAAGAAAAATGTAGTTTTCAATTTACATAGTAATTATTCTCCGTCACAATCGTTTCATTTGAAGATGCCAAGACATGTCCATTCCAGGTTGCCGTGATCCAAGTAGAGTTGAAGTAGATGGGTTGCTGGGCCCCGTTGCATGCCCCTGGGTCACTCTGGCAAGAGTAGATGAAGAATGCAAAAATGCACACTACCAAGGACAAAATTAGCCGAGCCATCATAGGTAAAGTACGGAAAAAGAGAAGGGATATCTGTAAAAGTGGTTGAGTGAATGAAATGAGATTTTAATTTGTTTCACAATTGGAAGCCATCCATTAGCGTGATCTTGAATCCTTTTATCATTTTCCCATTGTAACATCAAACAGGCTCAGCAATATCATGAAGAAGGGATAAGTGTCCTTCGAAATGAGTGATTGATTATACCACTCACAATTAATGACTCCAAAAATAAATGTGAGATTCGCAAAATTACTCAGGTCCGATCGAGATAACTCAATCACGACCACATCACTCTGTTTTAGTGACATAAATCCTTGCTTACTTGATCGATTCATTGGCTTTGCGTGAGCCTCTTTGTGCAATCACGTGAGCCTCTGTGCATTCTCCATTTGGGCAATAATGAACAAAACCGGTGTGAGCCAGTTAATGAAGAGCTTGGGTAAAGTTGAAGTTCAAGGAACGGTCAATTCAAGAAGAGTACAGTTAATACACTCCATTATACGTATTCACTGTCAATCTGCCGTTGCTCAGTTTCTACGTCTTGTGTAATGCATGATTACATAATGGTACACATTCGAGCTCGAGCAACTGACCTTTATGTACCTTGTTTTAGTTAGGTCACAAAAATGAAAGGAAACAAGGTTGAATAAATTGTACTTATCCAGCCAATTTCAGTTGGTGTGGATAAAATATCATGGAGAAACAAAACCATATAAACCTCCGAAAATTCTATGCCAGTTTTTTTAAAAAAAAAGTGTACAATGATTTCGAACTGCGAATTCCACATTTTGCACATAATCATTATGGGTAGTTTGTAGACCGTTCACGTGTTTATTGAGAAATGTGGGAGGTTAAGTTCAAGAGCTTTAGTTCTTACAATGGAATGCTATTATTCGTCGTTCACCAAATTTGTTCAAGTTCAATAATTAGGTGTCCCCACACATTAGGATTCGGACATTACGATCAGCTGATTCAGAGTCATCACTTGGAAACAATTTAAAATCCTTTTGTTGTTGTCTCAAATGGCCCCAACTTCAATGTTTGGTTCGTTAGCTCCCGTTTACTTTATTCCCTCATTCCATTGTAGGAGAGGAATATGTATGTTCTTTAGCAATGATGAATTGAATGAATAGATATTTTTCTGGACAGAGTGGAGATTGATCAACTAAAAATCATGCCATCACTCTGAGAGTTTCAATTCATGATCGATGTTGTGTAAGAAAAGACAGCTTATTTTAATTACACAACTTATTCCAATCCTTCTGACCTTTGTCGACCTAGACCTAAGACATGAGCTTACCGAACTGAAAATGGTATAACCTTTGCAAAATATTCATAATCATCTCAGTCATTCCGCAAATTTGACTTAGTCAAGACCACATACTTCAAACAAATAAGAAATCATGAACACAAAAATTGTCCTCTTGTTCCTTGGCTGCATGTCGGCAGCATGCATGGGACAACTGTGTAAGTTTTTATCAACTGTCTTCTTTTACACGATTGAAATATTCCATTCTTTTTTGTCATAATTTTCCAGTCAATTCCTGCACCACGGCCCCCTTCTACTACTTTTTTGAATTTGACTGCTCCAGCGCTAACCCCAGCGGCAATTCTACCTGCAACGATCACTGTCGATGTGCCCACGGGATGGCTTCAGGATACTGCAACCCCAACTTTGTCCCCTCATTGGGGCATCTTAATAACCCACCATGCATTTGCTCCACGACCCAGGCGGCTCCACCAGTCATGGACAATTCACAAGCAGGTAGATATGTCGTTTCCCAATGACGTGGGAGATTAGATAATATGTGCCATTATTAATCCAATTTTTTAAAAGCACATACATCACACTTCATGGAGAAAACATATCATTGTTAATTTACAAACCTTAAAATCATGTCGTTTCTCTTCCAGCCACCAGCAACCCCCTCTCCTGCACCAACCAGGAAAAAGCTGTGGACGCCCTCTGTAGAACCTTGTTTTCACCAAACGGCCTTCCATACATGTGCTCTCAAGATTGTCAATGTGCACATGCACTGACAGGTGGTGCATGCGTGGCGGACCCAAACAACCCCACCTACCAAATTTGTCAATGTTGGTAAATATCTCTTTGGTGATTTACTCAAATTCTAAATGAAAAAAGAAACGTTTCAACCAATATCAATCAAAATTAGCATTCCTGTCACAATCATAAAAGTTATATTAAATCATTTGCAAACCATATAACTGTCCCATTTGTCACCATCGAATCACTTCATCTTCTACAATTGTTGCATAATCATTTGACGCAGAAACGATTGTATAAAATAACACGGGAATAAACCAACGTAACCAATAAACATGACAGGGATTCACGCATCAAAGTTGGTGTTTAAAGTTGAAGGCGATATACTGACACCATAGTTGGGCGAGATAACCCATGAGACAGATAAAGATACAGATAGATTTAGGATTGCCAAAGATAAAGATATAAGATGAAGATAAATTCGGTAGAAGCACAAGTCCGGTAGAAGATGAAAACTCGTATTATTTAGGCTTGCCCAATACCAAAAAATCACTTTAGCTTCCATATAACTACTCTGGACCTCAGAAACCCTATCTTTGACAAGCTCCACGTGAACAATGTCATACTTTAAGATTTATAGGTACATTTGGTGCCCTTAAAATGATGTACAAGCCTTAAATTGTGATTCTTAATGGAAAGCAGATATGCTCGTTGATGCATTATGATTGTTATTAGCTATGTCTATAGCTTTGAAATCATTCGCCTTTCTCTTGATTGTTGCTCCTTGTCTGTAGCGACCCAAATTTTCTCTTCACATGAAATGACCTGAGCGGTGGCAGTGGACAAGGGCGTTGGCGTGAGGCAACAAAGCGTTGGCAACAAAGCGTTGGCAACAAATTGCCCCCCCCCCCCTCCAAATTTTCATGGCATTTGAAAGGTGAAAACATGGAGATTAAAACATATCGTTGGATACTGCATGATATAGGCTCCTCAGGCCCTTAAGGGGCCCTTAAAGCATAAAAATTGTTACATGTATGTTCGTTTTGGTATGAAATTATTGAATTCAACAAGCTTTCACATTAGTATACTTCATTTGCCTTTCCACGGGTCCTTAAGGGTCTCAAGTCCACACATATGATTGCTTGTAAAATGGTTTATTTTCCTAAAACAGGCATAAACGGTAAAGTTTGTGCCTAATCCTTATGACCGTAAATATATGCGTAATGCGTCAACTGACATTTGGGGCAAGCTTCAAACGTTGACCTGCAGAGACAGCCCCTTGACGTGCCCAAATTTCTCATTTCTGGCGCCAGTACGTGCAGGTCCCTTCTAAATTCTAAAAATATTCAGATTCGTAGAAATACGCCTTAAGCTTCCTCAATTCTGAAGGACCAAGATTCCCAAACGCACAACATTAAATATTATTAATGCACTACAGACATAGCTGGTTTACCCTTGCGTAAGGATTATTGTAATACAATACCATGACTGTACGACACCATATTATGGTCACGGTTGTGTCCCGTAGCTAAGTAGAATCACAAAACTGGTGTCTTCTATAAATGTTTAGTACTTTTATACTTCACTAAATTTCTCCAGAGTGGATAACAATCGATGGCTTGTTTTTTGTGAGGAAGCGTTAATCCTGACAAGGCTTAAGGCTGCTTTCAAGCATCATGGAGATTTGAAGCCTTACGATTTTGCTAAATTATTCATGTCACATTCTTGATAGTAACCAGAATACCCACTTAATCCATAGCGTGTGTTGAATGTGTATGAAAGAGAACACTTTCCTTAGAAAGTGAGTTTCTATTCCACGGATGAAATTCAGAATAATATATTTTCATTTTGTTATGACTACGCCTGATTGCAAAATACATTGATATCACTATATTTGCATGCTTACGGCTAGGTTGTTCAAACCTAGGCACACAACACTTTGAAGTAAACAAAACGACGTCGGGTGGAAGAGGGTAATTTTTATCATTCTGTTTGCTAGTTCCAGTAGTGGACAAGGCCATCTCTTCAGCTTCCATGTAACAACTTTTGGTCATTGTGTCCTGCAGGTATGTAGAATCATCCACATTCCAAGTAAAGTTTGCTCCTTATAAGTTAGACACATCATTGAAATTCTTCAGGGAATACAATCCATTGCTTGTTTTCACACACAAACACAGCCCAATTGACATTGACCCATTATTACTCGAACCTGCTGGCAATTGTGTACCACAGCGAAGTGACGGATAACAAATTATACCCAGAATGGGGTCTTGGTAGCAAGTGGCTTTGGGTGTATGGATTTGGACATTCAGAGAATTGGAGTTGTCTTTGCCGTTTGGATTTGTGATGTTTAGAGCTACAAATATCGACATTTAAAGCAATTATTTATTAGTTTGGATTTGTGATGTTTAGAGCTACAAATATCGACATTTAAAGCAATTATTTATTAGTTTGGATATTCGAGATTCAAGCGATGCGATCAACTGTAGGGTAATAGAGCTTCCCATGCTCCCTCCCTCCTTCCCTTTACTATATTTGCTGTGCGCCCACAGAGTTCTGAATGCTTTATATTATTTGAAAGGACATTCCCGGAATATGTTTTGTATACGTTGAGTTTTGAATTACGTTTGCAGGTTCCTTAGGCGTTGGGGACATTTCAGCACTCACCTATGTATTCTTGGAAGGCCTGTGTGTGCATAGGCATTTTCACCAACAAAAATGGCAGCTCCTACAACTGACAGAATTGCGTGTAACAGAAATACGTTGCGAAGGTGTGGTATGGAAATGTAGCCACTGTCACCCTGGTTCAGAGATTGTGATATAGTTTTTTCGATCATACGTCCTCCTCGATACTCATCCCAGTGTCTCCAACGTGAGTTATAGCCTCCCGATTCCAATCCAGTTATGATCCTGAAAATCAGCTGTGCTATGCTTATCTCTGCTCGTACATAATACGGAATAACCCCCGCCATATTTTCAAGAACAAAGCAGACCACCCTTGTTTCATGCAGTTTCGCTTGTATCAATAAATTAATTTTTTTGAGTGTAAGAAGGTTCCTGCAGATGGCGTATTTGGGATTACGGGATGTCAGGTATGATCTGTAGTGAGACATGTTGGCATCACTCGGTAGCCACTCCAGCACGGTGGTGTTGAACTGTGATAGGAGATTCTTGACACTGAAATCTTTAAGAAGAAGGTCCTTTTCATGCGTAGTATGTGACAAAAAGGGATGTCGTTCCCTGATGATAAACTTAACACCGTTCACCAAAAACGCCTCGAGGGATCGGTGAGGTGTTATTCGATTAGGGGCGATAAGAGTTGAGCTCACGACATTCTCGTAGACGTACGAAACGTTGGCCAGGCCCGCGGTTAGAGCTACGAAGAAAGCCATATTGTTGTTGAATACGATCTTCTTCGCCACCTGTCGAACACACGTTGGGAGGATGCAGAACAGCGACCGCCAAACCAGCGTCCAATTGCAGACACAAATTTCGTCAGACAACGTCATCCGTTCTATCAGCAAAGCCAATAACAGGGTGGCGATCACGCAAATCCAGACACCAACATTAAAAGGTGCACACCACGCCGACGCAGTTTTGAGATGGTCGCTGTTTGAGTGGTCGCAGTAAAATGCATCCAGGCCATCAACTACTTGAAGACGAAGTCTATTTCCTATCCCATACCGTATATAGTTTTCTGACCACAGGCCAGTCCTAACAGTCATAGGGTAAAAAGGATTGAATAAATTTATATTTCCTTTCCTATACTTAATAGGAGATAAGGTTACATTCATCGAGCGACAGAGTGTGTTACCCAATGCACGTTTACTATTCCGGATGGGAAATAAAAGCTTCGACGGAACCACCTTGTGTTTTAAGGGGAAAATTGTACACCCTAATGGAGGTTGCCAGGAACGTCGAACGTCTCTGGAGAAGATTGTGATAGAGTACGCAGCTGGATCCTGTCTATTGACTGTAATAAACGGGTTAATGCATAAGGGACAAAGAAACACCCATTCTGGTTCCTTGGCACGGTTTCCATCTGTCAAAGCTGTGTCAGGGTAAACTATGAAGTACGACCGACAGGGGACTTTTAACTCTAGATATGTTCTCTCCTGTGGTAAATGCCGATTTGATGTAATTGTGATGGATGTACCAAGCGTTGGGGCTTGCCTTAGAGCGTCTTTATGATGAATGAGAAAGTCGGCCCGATCATATTCGGTAGGGGTACCCAATATCACCATCAGCACACAAAACTCAAACACGGGGTCCCGTACATTCCTCATTGTTTCCTCAGATGTGTTCGTGGAGAAGACGTTGCTGTTTCCAGTTTCAATCGTGAATAGATGGTAGTTGGATGGAGAAAAGTGGTTGTTCGTGTGGATGACATCTTCCTGCACCTCCTTGTAGAATGGATCTTCGCCGAATCGCTTCAGCTTCAGTGTACAGTTGCCGAAACCACGAAAATCAAGGGGAGACAAGCTCAGGGTGTGGGGGACAAGAGGGAGGACAAAATGAATGATGAAAGATTCGAATTCCATGACTATAAGACAAACAAAGATGAATGCGATTGTGTTTTGTAGTTATGTGGAATGTAGAAACTTATGTTTGTTATAAATTTATGTAAGTTTTCTACTTCACGAATATTCTTCAGATTGGAATACAATCGATTGCTTATTTTTCTAATTACAGTTTGCGTGGAAGCATTAGTCTTGGGATAGCTTAAAATTGTATTCATCCACCAATAAAGGCATGTGTTTTTCCTACATTATGCATATCACATTTGAGGTAGAATATAGAATACACATTAAATCCAGTGTGCGTTGAATATGCATGAAAACGTTCACTCCAATCTTAAAGTTTGACAACGTCTCCACATGATCAATATTTAACGCTGGCAGACCGACACAATATGTTTCGTAAGAATGATCTGAAAGTATGTCATTCTTGTTGAGAAATGAAATGGTGTTTGATTCTTAATCATTAGTAATCGTCATAGCGAAGTATAGATGCTGCCAAACCGAAATTAACCTTTGAATTCTAAGCTACCCACTTTCACCGATAGACTTTTACTTGGGAAACCATTCAGACATTGCTATTGCAATAGCCTCGTAAGCGCCGTTTTAAGAAAACTGTGTTGATGCGATTCCCGCAGACAGGACTAAGCCGATTTATACAGTTTCCGTTGCTTTCATGCTTAAAGTTTTCCTCCCTGCAACCGTGACCTTTAATTTCAATTCGTTTGACCACGTTGACAATGACGTTAGCAATAAGTCCTTTGAACTAGCTTACAATGTGTTTGGAAAACGAATATTCGATGCCGCACCAACTCAGATGCATGCTCAGATCTATATAATGCGGAAATAAGGCCAGCTGTTTCGCAACGACCAGGTAGTGGTTCTTCGGCATGGCGGCTAAAAAGTAAAATGGTAAGATTTTCGGCGATCGGCAGTCCTGACAGAAGGCATTTAAATTGAATTATTTTAGAAGCCCCGAAGTCAGAATGCAACATCAATGTAGAATCAAACCATCCATAATTGCCCCAGCAGGTACCAAAGATTGGTGTTATTTATGACTTATTTGCAACAAAACATACTATATCAACCAGTTGAACCATGCAAGGGGCAATTTGTTTCATAGTGGATGTTTGAAGACGAGAAGCAATTTTAATACAATAAAGTTTCGTTCAGCTGTTGTCGAACCTTTACATCAACAATGGCACAACACATAAGCTCCTCGGTTGCCGTGTTGATGATTTCAAAGAATGGACATAAAAAATGACAATATTGCAACGGCATATAAATTCTGGAGTGGACCTCACCTGGGATGAATACTACTTCACAACCACTGGAGTGTCACAATGAATCTCACAAATCCCTCCATCACAGTTTACATTCGACGGCTCCACACGTATGGTAGCAATCTGACCAGCTTCATCTGTGATGTATGTAAAATCAAGTGTGACATAAGTATCATTCATGTTACTACGAAGACCGTATTGTTACTTCGATTGCAGGGTCTCTTTCCCGGAACCCCTGCTAAGGACCCGTTAAAGACCACCAAAAGGACAACAATTTTAAGAAACATATTCAGTTGGTGGTAATATTATGGGAGCTGGATTTTATGTTTCAGCACAGACAAGGGTGAGGGTGGGATATCTCGTTAGCTATCTCCAATAGCTTATACGTTTACTTCAATAGTTCCAGCTGCTCATTTGACTGGCGTTCCGTCTGATGCCTTTGCCTCGTTCATCCTTCTCTCGAACATGCATTTCACTGCTCTGCTTCAAACAGTAAGAGGGCCACTGATTTAATGAAGGGAAAGACACGTCAAACAATTGCAAAAAACGTCAGAGTGTCCAACACGCAAGGGGAACATTTCACCATCTTCGTACTTTTAGATTGTAACGCAGTCGTTCAGATGGGAAGGAGGCATCATCAATATCAGCTTTACATTGCCCCAACCGGCATAGCTCAAACTGCTTCCTACGATCCTCTCTTTGTCTTCCTCCTGCTGCTAAAAAACTCTTCTTCGTTCGGCAACCAACTTCATTCTTTCTTGAGATAGCTTTATTCTTCTTTTACATAAAGGATTATTTTATATGAAGTGGTGATTAAGGAGAGATAGTGGTTGGTTCAATGCACTTCTTTACATCTGCCAATGATGTTGCCCTTGCAGGGCACGGTTGAAGGTCGGTTAAAGTAATCCTTAATCATTGCCGACGCTATGACGGTCATATCACAGAGATCATAGTGGTATGCTTGTCATTCGTAATGTGATAAAATGTGATTTTTATTTTACGAGCATTAGGTTTGGAGATGGATTTGTTTGTTAAACCGAAAAGCAATTTTTCACGATACAAAGTTGGTAAATGGCACGATGAAGCAGTCCAACCCTAATCACTTTGAGTCATTGGTCAATTGCGATGAAGATTTTCACGTAGAGGAAATTTCGACATGAAGCATTATTGATTCAACAACTTCGCTTCCCTACTGGACCTGGAGCGAAAATGAATCCCTTATTTTCTATTTTGTAAAGACAACAACCTACGAAACGAAAACCTACGAAAACTTGGGTATTAACCAATTCATTTATTTAACGCTTTAATTGTTCTGTCAAGTATGAAATTCATCGTTAGAAGTAAATTGTTTCCACTTGAGGTAGAACCTTGACATCCACAATGTTGCAGCACATAAGGCCCCCGTCTTGCGTATCTT
>JAQGCL010000811.1:0-11071 GCA_034699605.1 Isotomiella paraminor
CCTGGCGAGTAAGTAAGTCTCCTTACTTAATCTTGACACAGATGGCAATTCTTCCGGGTGCTCTATAAAGAAAAAGGCCAAATGCTCAGAGTCCCATTGAGATGATTGTAACATCCCATAGTGTCCTTACGTTGGTAGGCAGAGTTTATACCACTACTGATTCTTGATTCCCCGTCGACGTAGGCGGCGGCTGAAAAGTCCTCGAGGCGTTCTCTCAGAGGCAACGTAGGGCTTTGTGCGTTTGCCTCCTCCAACTTTCCATAAAACATTTCAATTGGAATTTCCGGTTTAAGTTTCTCCTCCACTGCATTGATACTATCCATCCCTGGACCCTCCTTCTCGGATAGATCGATTTTTCGACCATCCACGTTCATCTCAGCGAATTCGCAGAGGAGCTTCATGCTCCTTCCGGTAGGCGTACACCTGGGAACCGATTGCGGGACCGTTGCTTTTTCCACTGTTCCCTCGTCCACCAGCTTGATAATGACGAGGGCCAGAAGCTGGTCGACCCGTTCTTTTAGAAGTGGTGTTGGCTGTCGCCCTGCGTCTCCAACTTTTATGTACCTATCAATGTGTAAATTCCAATTTCCATTGTCACACTTCATTTTGCCAAAATCTCAAGAAAAAATTGATGGAAGAAACATACCCATGACGGAAAAGGTAGTCAAGAGGGTTCTTCCACATCTCCTCCTCCTCTTTGGTTGAGAGGGCTCTGAAAATCCCGATGTTTGGCCAGGAGGTCTTGGCCCACCTCCCTAGGACCCTAATGCTCACTCCCGCCTTGTCGATCAAGTCCGCCCCGGAGCCAGGAGGGTGTCGACAAAGACTGAGAGTTCATCTGCATCCTGGGAGGGCAGCCAGTGCACCTTCTTAGGAAGACCTGGTCCGAAGCACCCAGACAAATTTGTTGGTCTCCCAGTGATGCCTCCATCCATGAGGACCCATTGTACGAGGAGGTGGGGTTCGTGGCCGAGGACCAAAAGAGGCCAGTGCTCCAGGTATAGAAGAGCTCTGTACGAACAGTCCTTCGCAAAGGCCTCCACGAGGCCCTTCCTCCGGTTTTGAAGTGAGAGGGAGTTCAGCTTCCCTTCAAGGCTATTTCGTAGCACACCCTCAACCCGAGCAGAGCGTCTCTCATCCAGCCAGGCCAAGGAGGCAAGAGTGTCTTGGAAGAAGAGGGCAAGGGCCACTCTTGCCTCGGCCCCTTGACGTAGACGGCTTGAAGCAGCAACCACATCTCCACCTAGTCAAAAGACGCATATTTAGATATTTAGGTACTTAGATGTGGTTCAGTTCTTCAGCCAGGGTACCTGAGGAAGAAGGGAGGCTAGAGTCCAGGGAAGAGGCAAAGGTCGTTGCAAAAAGCAGAACAGCCTCCTTTCGTACATCAACATCCATCCCTTTTTTCTCTTGGATTTTTCCTTTCGTCTCTGAAAAATATAATGAACTGTAATAGGCCTATATCTATAAAGTCCCAACAATAGAACCAGACTATATGAAACTCACTCGCTTTAACACAGAATTTGCTACTTTGCTACACAATAATAAAAAACCACATCATCTGGATGGAATTGGGATGTTGGATGGAATAGGGCAGCTTATAACGCTTATCCAATCCACCCATATGTATCACGATCTCTCCTATCATCACATCACAAGTTCCAATGTAGCATCATCGTCTTCTCCCGTCAGCATGAGCACGTTGTTTTTGTACAGCATACTTACATACATAGCTTGGTTTTTAGCAGACCAAACAAGAGTCACACCAGAATATATAAGGTTTACAATGTTGAATGTTGTAGCAATCGATCCCAACATCTCTTTTTAACGAGTTGAGATTCAGATACACACCACATACACACGCCAAACATGACTTCATCGTGGTTCTAAAAAAAGGATTAAATCGTTTCACACCACATGAAATTATGTATGTTTATTACCTGCGACTCTTTGTCTCAAACACAAAAGTGGGAATGCTTTTGTGAACTTGTGGGTATATCTAGGAATGAGATGAGTCTCTAGGAAACGTCTATAAATATAATTATGCATTATTCACCTTTTGGTCACTACTATCAGTCTACCTAGCTATTTTTAAGTTTTGCAAAATATTATGTGGCCTTCTCCAACCACTGTTTTTACATTCTGTTGCATTTTCTGGGTCCCCTCACAATTAGCTGCATCACCCCAAACCCAAGCTAATTATAGGGACCAACAAACAGAGGATGACGGGTCCGAGTCCGAGTCGGGGGAGGAAGAATTAACTGACGAGACCTTGGGGCATGGACTCCCAATCTTTCCAGGATACACACAAGTCAGGTCGGACGTAGAGGGTGGATACGTGAGCGCGCCAGGATGTCCAATGTTTGTTTGATTATTTGGAACAATTCTAGGTTGTTTCAGACATCTCCATTTTTATAAAGGTCTCTTCATGGCTACCCTTGGGTGCAGTTTGGGAACCCGGCCAAGTGTTTCCTGGTCGGATTGAGAGGTCCCTGTAATGAGGGCATGAAGATGGGGTTCCGTAGAAACGTTTTACTTTCTGGGTTCTGTAAATGTGATGGATGTGACGACAGACCGTCTGAACTGGACGAAGGGCACTGCCCAGTTTGGGATGACCGGAGAGACAGTATCAGGAAGATGGTTGCAAACTGGCAAGAACATGATAGGTGCTACGAGCTGTACACGAGGGTAAGAAAAGAGAAAAAGAGTTGCTGTGTTTTAAAGTTCAATTATTCCCTGCAGGGACCGTGTCCTGGGGGGCAAATATTTTCAGTCAAAGACGTAAACTCCTTTCCAACTTGCTCCAGAAGCAGATGTAGACCACGAGCAATGGCCACCCGACAAAGGCAATATCCGAACGGCCCTCCCCAAGTATTTGACCCCACGACTTCCCAATGCCTCACGATTGGGGAATCCTGCCGTCCTGTCGCAGTTGGTAGACGTAGGGAGCGAGTGGAGTACTACGAATATGTCTGGAAGTCGGATACCGTCATTCCCTCTTGCGAAAGGATTAAAAGCTACGGTGGAAATTCTGCTGCTACATTCGTGAGTGGTTCAGACTGTCCTGAACGCCATATTTTCAGCCGTATGCTTCAGAGATGCATTCGGCCGTTGTCTGTTTCACGCATTGTTGGTTAATTTATTCAAATTTATGCAACTCAATTTTGAAATTAGTGATCCAATTCACCATTACAAAGATTGTAAATTTAGTCCATCTCCTCTGTTTCATTCGATTCCTTCTCAGCAAGCTTTACATTGTCGATTAGCTCGTCCCAAAAAGACAACAGATGCTCCTGGGCAAACTTGAAAATCTCTTTTGTGTTTTCCTCAAGTCCAAATCGTTTTGCAAATTTGTACAAGTCCACGACCTCCTTGACACTGCATCGTTCCACGAGAAGGTAGCCACAGTATTGCTTTAGCTCTGGGAATCCATATTTCTCAGCCGCATTGATCAACTCCTTCACTTCAAGCAGGCTCAACTGATCTACAAGGGAAAAGTCTCCGGCATATATGAAGCAAAGGAAGGCGGCAAAACTCTCACCGTTCATGTCTATCAACACGACTCTTCCAGTGACCCCTTCTTCCATATCACGCTGAAACATGTTGGCGAGCACAGGACTTTTGCGTCCTAGAATCCCCTTATGACCTTTAAATTCAGTCCCATCCCGCGTGACAATGACAACGTTTGCACCTTCTCCAGACGTTAGGAGATGTTCCACCGTACCACTAGTTGCGGCCGCGTCACTGTACCCAAAAATTGACATCAGCTTCAGTTTATCATTGAAGTGGAGACCTTCAGGATTCTCAGCAGTGACAACCATGAATATGTGGATTCCTCCGTCTACGAGGAGATCGTTGGTCGGGTTGATTAGTTTTGAATAAGAATACCAGTTGGTGAACCAGTGATGCTGCTCTTGATTGGAGAATACCTTTGAAGCTGCAAATTCCAGAAGATGTAAGTGGCAACAGGAATGATGGCATATACAGTCTTTAAAATTTAAAGAATACCGCTGTCCTGAAAGAAGTCTGGATTTCTATACCTTCCATTTTTGTCTTTCAGCATAATTTGGAATGTCGCCTTACACTTCCACACCCACTCAGAACATCTGAACGCATCACCTGAGTCGTAAGACAGAATTACACATTTCTACATTATGAATATATGCATAACGTACAATGCAGGGAGACTGACAAGAATTCATCTCCGTTAGCTCCTTTATCCATTTGTGCCCTCAGAGACCAGCACAGGAACTGTTCCACCAAAGTTTCGGATCGCATTCTCTCCTTCAACAACGTTGTAACGTCAGGGATTTTGAGATCAATTGTAAATGATTTTGACTTCGGTGTTGCCATTTTGTCAATGCGTTTCGTTAAAAAATCAGGATGTTTCGAAGCAGCATAGGTTGACCAAGTATCATTATATAACAAAAAAACGCAATATTTGTGCGGAACGTAACGCTTCTCATATAATGACATTTCGTTTGGATAAACCCGCATTCATGGATAAGATAAAAACCGTTTGAAACATAGATAAGCATTGGAAAACTCATTGTGCACCGAAATCTATTCATTTCGACATTACAAGACTTATGATTGATTACTTTACAGTCGCAACGTGATAAGCCTCCTCACCAGCAGTTGATTTCGTGATATGCAGCAAGCTCTCCTACACAACAGAAAGCACAAGTAACACAATGGATGCGCTCCTTTATGTATAGTAAAACAGGAATTTGCTAGCCCGCTGTAGTGAGAAATATGTACACAAAAACCACATCAATTTTCCATTTATAAACTCGTCCTATCGTTTCAACGTGAGTCTGAACCTTTGTCTCAAAGTAAAGATGTCGAGTTGTACTAAAATGTGTGGGAATTTGTCTCACTGCAAAATGTTCATCAGAACCAGCGTTTGCGTTTGAATGTAATAATCTAACATGTTTCTTTCTAGGAATCTTTATAATCACCCTCTACGTCGTTGTAGTATAGGCTTGTAAAATTTGTCGATACATCTTCCATGCGTCCATCTATCCATTTTCTGTCTTTCAGTCCATTCTGTCTTTCTGTCTTACAACAGTTGAGCAAAATATGATTTTGTTGACCACCGTGTGTTATTTACATTTTCGTTTTTGGGGCCTTTTGGCTGCTTATTCACAATTTGATAATGGGGACACATTACATGGAAAGTCATGGGAGCCTGGGGAGGAACAACTGGATGAGAAGACCCGTGGGAATGGATTACCGGTCTTACCGGGATACATACAACTCGTATCGGACGTCCAAGGTGGATACATGAGCGGTCCAGGATGTCTGGAGTTAGTTCACAAATCCAAGCTTTCCGTATCATCATTCCCATTTGGTCAGTTAGGTCTCTTTACGGTGATCTTTGGGTTCAGCTTGCAACGAAGGCATGAAAATGGGATTCCGTTGAAACATGACCCTCCCTGGGTACTGCAAATGTGAGGGGTGTGCTGACAAACCATCTGGTGGTGAAGGCGTGTAATACTGCCACGTTTGTAGGGACAGTGGAGGGGGAATTAGGAAGCGGGTGGGACACTACAAGAACAGGATAGGTGCTACGAGCTTTTGATAAGGGTAGGAACGAGAACGGACGAGACTTCTGAGGATACTTTCACCACTAATTTGTCTCCTGGAAGGACCTTGTCGTCGTGGGCAAATATTTGCTGTGGAGGATTTAAATTCATCTCCAACCTGTTCCAAAAGCAGTTTTCCAAAAACTTCAATATCTCATTTTGAAGTTGCAGTAATTCACTATTGCAAGTGCGTTGAATTTGACTCCTCGTCAGTGAATTATGCTTGAGGGGAAGTGTCGAATGTAACGAGTGCCTCACATGACGTAGTTGTGGCAAGTGTGAATGACCAGAATGATGATAAGCATTGCGATAAGGAAAGAAGAAAATCATTTTCGGGGAAAATTGAGTTTGTTTTTATTTGGTTACCCTTGTAATAAATGAGAAAATAAGAATAGCAGATAACGAATTTCGTTCTTTTTGTTCTCATCACGAAATATTAAGCTCCAGTGGAACAATTGTAAGATATGCGCATTAAGATAAGTGTGGAAATAAAATTGACTTTTGTATACGTAATGTTGCAATTTAAGGTAATACAAGTTTGTCAATCCATTATATTCATAAATAAAATGCCAAAACCAATCCAGTTCCATTCCAAATCAAGCATCGTACTTTTTTTGAAATACGGAAAAACATGGTCAAACCATAATGAACAAAAGTACTTGTAGCTAATCAGTTCAGTTATTACTTTTCAAAAAGTTTATCTAATCTACAATTTGAAGTTTGGGCAGTAGTATGGCATCTTTTTTTCAAGGTTTGGTAACCAATTTAATTTGAGCCGATAGAACTCTAAATCTAACGTAAGTATTGTTCCATAAGGAACACACGTATGCAGGGATACTTGTAGTTGTATTCTCAACATGAAAAGGACCGGACAGATCCGTCAATTCGCTCTATTCTAAGCTTCAAAAACCAAGTTTTCTGCATTGTTCATAGCCGGGCTGGAATTTTTCCAACTACATTATGGGCATAATGCATAATTTAGATCGGCGGATTTCCACTTATCTCAAGAAACAATACGTCCAGGATGACGAGATGAATAGCGTCCCTTTTACAAAAACCCTGGGGACCGTTCACTGGTTGTACAGGCACTACTGGAAGTGTCCTATTAATTGGAATCCAGAACAGAAACTGTCGACTTATGAGGAAAACAATCTTCGGCTTTTCATGTGGAACGCCTGCTCTTTCATCGCGCTACTGGCAATTATCGTCCCAGGCACGACGATCATGTGCCTTTTAATCGGTGGAGGGATAGCAGAGATGAGCTCGCATCATTTCTACGTCACCTTATTTC
Organism: Isotomiella paraminor; assembly: GCA_034699605.1. Lineage (NCBI taxonomy): Eukaryota > Metazoa > Arthropoda > Collembola > Entomobryomorpha > Isotomidae > Isotomiella > Isotomiella paraminor. The sequence continues at coordinate 6,880 of JAQGCL010000811.1, forward strand.
AAAACTTTATGACGGTCTACGCGGTTGGACTGTGCGATAGAATGGGGGCGTATCGATCGGATTTGGCAGATTCCCTCAACGAGCTAAGACACATTTGCATGAGACTTAATAAGAAACAAGGTGAGGATTGCTAAAAATTTGCATTTGTACCACTAAAATGCTCCGTTGCTAGGTCTACCGGGGGCATCAACAGGAGCCCTCCTTTGCACCATCTTCTTACAGATGTCCTTCTTCGGTGTTCATTTCCTTCCCTATTCCCTCCCAATGTTACTTGTGTGGCAGGACTGGGACCCCATTTTCATGCTTCAATGTTACACCCACATACCAGAAGACCTGGATTTATCTGCACCATTGTTCATCATTCTTCGTTGGGTACTATTAGCTTTCGCGGGTTTCGAAATGTGCCGCGTCGTTTGTAATCTGGAATCGTTTTGCGCTGTCATCCTCAGCTGTTGCCTTTACGCCATAGGGTGGATCCAAGAAATGGGATCATCCTTGGAAATAAGAAGTACTGAGGCTACATTAGAGGAACTGACAGCTGATTACACCCAAGTGCAAGTTGCATTGAATCAGATGGATGGTTATTTATCGATAACCATCCTCACTGCGAAGAGTGGGGCAGGGCTACTGAGCATCATTGGCCTCTACGGAACCATCAAACTCTACTCCAGCTTGCCAATAGGGATCTACCTCATATGCTGTATGATAGCTGGGATAACGCTTTCCCTTGCAGCTATCAACATGACGTTGGTGAGCGACGTAAATGACAAATCAGCTGAGGTGGTTGCATCTTTCAAACAAATGGTGGGGAGTTGTGGGCGGATAAGGTATTTTTCAAGAAGGGTGAGAAGCTTGGCTCCGATTCAGTTCCATGTTGGTTTCAACGAGTACCATTTTTATGGGAATACGAGAAGCACCAAATCTACTTACTTTTATGCAATTTTTGACTACACGATTACGGCCTTGATGTCAGTGTAGGTGGCAGTATTGATTACATAATTGGGAAAACATTAATCGATTATAACGTTTACGAGAATTCAAAACTGGTCAATTGCTTACAACATAAGGTTGGAACACATATCGCGTTAGGGACGAATAAAGAAAATTCTATTGTCCTTACTTAATTTTAATTAGATGCAAACCGAGGTACACATTCAATATTGCGCGTGAAGTAAACCGTTTCTCATCCCTCCAGAAGACTTCCCATATCAATTTCAGTAGTCTAACGTTTTAAGTTCTTCCTCGACTATCATGGCTTCGTCTTCGCCATTGGATGCTGATAAAAATTCCTGAAGTACATTACCGTTCGACCAGGAATCCATGTCACCAACAGCAAGATCGCAGTACCTCAAGAAAGCCAGTATCGACCGCAATTTCGCAAGTGAAAATGTAGGACCTCCTGAAAATAGCATAGGCGTACCACTTCACGTCGTCTTCACTTCGTCGTCACTTCACTACCCACGTCGTCGGAATATGCTAAAACGACAGACAGACGCAGTGGAGCCAACGCTGGAGACCAATGCCACGAATCGGTTACCTCTCCCAATCCACGGGACGACGAAGTTTCCATAATAATCGAAAACATAATCCCCAAGGCTGAAAATCAGTGGGACTTTGCAGCTTTTATGTAGTTATGATGAGGATGAGCTTGGGCTACGTGGAGAAAGAGGATATCTCTACATGGAAATGGAGTAGGGAATATCGGACAACTACGTAGACTTTTGAGGTACGGAAAAGGGTACAAGTCCTCGCGTTCAGCCAGATGGGAAAACCGGACAAGTCTAAATAGCGTCAAAATGTGTTTTTCATACTAGCGTATAGCTAAATTCCTTTGCTATCATTCAACATACTTATAACAAAGCAAACATTTAGATTGGAAGCATTACATGCGAAAACTATTTTAGCGAAAACTAGTGTGAGGTAGAAGTTGTATTATTGTAACAATGGGGTGGACCACAAGTCCCTATTTTGTTTCTGCTTCCTTGAAAAATTGAGTGATACGAACTTGTACGGTTTTCCCTTCTTACTGAACGTGAGGACTTGTCCCCTTTTCCCAACTTCAAAAGTCGATGTAGTTGTCCGATATTCCCTACTCCATTTTCATGTAGAGATATCCCCTTTCTCTACGTAGCCCACGTTATGTAATTCAAAACTTATCCGTAAATCCTTTACCTTAAACATGGTTCTACACAGCGAACCAAAATTGACTTTAATAATACCGAATTAGTTTACCACATTACCATTACCACATTAACATTTGGAATTGTTCATTTTCCCTTTCGAGAATCATTGGAAGTAGAAAATAAAGGTATGCAAAGAATCATTTGTCTTTGTACGCTGTTCGTGATATGGGATTCCGCTTTTGTGTCAGTGTAATTTTCAATGAATGTTGTTACCATCGTTTGTCAAGTCACCTTTATTAGCTATCTCCAATAGCTTATGCGTTCACATCAAAAGTTGCAGCTGATTCGGTGTCTGTCGTTCCGTCCGTCTCTGGTCACGTAGTCCTTCTGCTCACATATATCTCTCTGCTCGCGTATATTTCAACGCTCTCGTTGAAACATCAGAAGGTGACTGATTCAGTGAAGCAAAGGACACCTCAAACAATTAGAACAAACGTCGCAGTGTCCCACACGCAAGGGAAACATTTCATACTCTTCGAACATTTTAGATTGCAACGCAGTCGTTGATTTGGGAAGGAGGCATCATCATCAGCATTACATTGCCCCTCCCCGCAAAACTCAAACTGGTTCCGACGATCTTCTGTCTTTGTCTCCCTCCTGCTGCTCTCTCTTTTCGTTGGTCATACAACTTCATTCATTCTGGAGATAGCTTCATTTTTCTTTTACATAAAGAATTATTAATCTTAAGTTCCGTCCGACATCCCACAACATTTGGTACATGGTACAAAAGCGAAGCATGATATATTCATTGTAATTCTGTATTTAATTACCTCATTTACACGTTTTTTGGTTTGAAAGATGCATAAGCTGACGAATAGTTTCCTTGCCACTACATACATAACGTGTTTAAGTGTGACGGAATAAGTCAGACTCCCCTCCCGCTCTAGATAAAGCACGGTGGGCCACCGAAGTTTCTCTCGAAGATGTCAAGAAGGGTCCTGTTAGGTGTCCCATAACAAAACCCAGGGCCTGGTGTTTAAACGTCAATAAAATTGGGTTCGGTATACAGTCATTTTTTAAGAAAACCATTGAATGCTCTTCCTCCTCGGTTAAAACGGATTTTTCCAATTAAATACAGTTCGAATGTTTCGCACTAAACCCGCGAATTATACGTTCGCAGGTTGATTGGTAATCAATTCGCACTGAGCGAAATATGCGCTCAATGATTTTGAAACCAAATGTATGGCAAAGCAAAAATCGCTGAGACAATATGAATACGAGCATTCTACTGTACACCTTAAGAATAAATAGGCAAAATTAAATGAAGTTGGCTTGAGATTTATTAGGTCTGACATATCTGATAGGCATAGCTAATTCATTCTCTAGCATCCTCCTTGGCCCTTCTCGTTTTTGTGATAATTGGAACCATTTTTGGCACCTTTATTGGGTACGACGATCGATACCCCAATGTTCGAAAACTTTGTGCTCTTTTAATACAAAATATTGATTATTTATACTCTTATTAGGTATCTCATGCCTTTTCATTTCGTCGACGAGCTTCGACCATTCCGTCAAGTCAACACGTTTCCGAAGGCTGTGGGCGTTCAATTTTCCTAAAAAATTGACGCAATTGGATTAAGCCCTTTGAACAGTCCCTGAGGCAAGGGACATAAAAACGTTTTTGTCATAACAAAAGTCACACAACACGAGGTTGAAGTGGTGTGGTGCGGTTGTGCCTCTTCTCCTCCACCGCATCCTATCCCACAATAGAGAACAACGCATCATGTGTCAATCCTCTCCATGCATTTCAACTTCCACACTCACTCATTCATTTTTTACGGAGTCCAGCCACAAGCCAAGTTCTTACATGAAAAAACACTTCATAATAGTTTGCGTCCTTTACTCTTGTATTTAATACATTTTTCATATGAGATACCTCCTTTACTGCTTGCTAGCAATTATTTATACTCTAGTTATAAACGATGATGTAAATTTATTCTTTTGCGGAGTCATGATTATCGTGTATAACAGAGTATAAAAATAGTACAGAATGTACATAATTGTGCACA
>JAQGCL010000812.1:0-11070 GCA_034699605.1 Isotomiella paraminor
TCGAACAAAGTTGTGGGTTGTTATTCATAGATCGCATCGTAGCGTAGATGTGCTAACAATAGTTTTTTCTTACAGCAATTTTTGTACATTTCTCATAAACATTATCTTATAATCTTATTCCATTCCATGATGATGATGACTATTCTGAACCTGAATCTAATCCATGCTGAAGTATCCTGAATTTGTATTTTGAAAGGATGGCCCCTACGCTTAACGCCACCAAAGCCAAGAAGATCTTCCATTTTGCAAGCCACCGCAAGTTTTGTTGAGATATTTCAATAGCATTTTGGCTTCATTGAGCTGAAATAAATTTAAGGTTGCATTGTAGTAATTCAGACCCTGGGTGTAAGAAACGTCAGCTCCTACCTCATTTTCCAAGTCTGCAATTTGACCGTAGAAGAAAACGCAGACTGATATGAGCAGTATCACAACAGCAATTCCACAAAAGGTCTTGTTCAATGTCGACTGGGGGACATCATCATTTGCCAAGGTATAGTGGAGTGTGGCACTGAGCTCCTCCAATCCTTCTTTAATTGACTTAATTTGCTCAACATCTTGAAGCGTAAGGAATATTTTGGTGTCATCAGTTTTCACCATCTTTCCTCGCAATGCTGGTGAAGATGGAGCCATCTTAGGCGACATCGATGCATCACCATCTGCATTATCCAGGCTGAAATCTGCGTAAACACAAAGGATTGGCAATTTACAACTATTGGTTTTCGATTTGGACCCCTTACCGTTCATTTCCAGCTCGGCAGTCGTAAAAGTAAAACGTGATCGTGGTGGACGTTGCGTCCCTCGCAGTACCTCCATGTCCAAGGATGGTAGACGAAATCCGTGACACGCGTTGCACTTTTCCAGAGACGAAGTGGTACTCATTTTTCTGAAGATTGTACAAAGGCGCACGAGCAATGCTGAAGGCGACGGCAGTGAATTCACGCTTTTATGATAAATTCTGAAATCATCGTCTTCAATTCATTTCTTCCTCTCCCTTTCTGTTGTTGATGACAACCGCGAGACAATTTTGCTGCCGCGAGTCTTATCTCTCCAGACCGACACCCGAGATCCTCAAATCCATACTAATGACCGGAATTGAATAGGATATAACATGCAGACAGATGAACCCAAAGAAAAGGTGCAGACAGATGAACCCAAAGAAAAGGACATAAATTTAGAGAAGTATTTGAAATTCCCTGATGCAGAAATTTATGTCGATCCACGCCCCCGCATTAAAAACATTGTCCGAGAGTTGGAAGAAGAACACAGTTGGTCTTGGCCACCTCAACCCCCACCAGATTATGAGAAAGTGAGTGAATCCGAACTACAACGTCCTGAAATTGTCCTAACTGTGTACCGTATATATGTAGAACCGTCTCATCAGGCGTCAGAAAATCCCTATGCTTTATTCTAAAGTGGTCCTTGACATTTGCTCAATTTTATCTTTGGTGAGAATAGAAAGGATTAATACTTTTTCCCTATGCTTATTATGAAGAATCATTGTATCTTTCAATCGAGTTTTTAGATAATTGGACCTTGGGAACTTCTTATGGTGCTTGGCTTCATCATACTACCGAAAACGTTTGTCCCAGCGCAGAGGGAAAGTGCCGAATTTTGTTTGTTGTTTGGAGTTGTCTTTCTTTTCCAAGGCGTGAAGCACACGATAGCTGGAGTCCTTGGGCTAGTGTTGAGATCCATGAAATCATATCAGATTGGGGTAAGGTGAAACTGTGCAGCGTCTAATCGTTCTTGCATAATGAAACATATATGCTTTTTTCAGTTTGTCTACATCTCCTGGCCCTACGAGTTGGTGTGGCCTTTGTTGGGAATCTTTATTTCGGGTGTGGGATTTTATACGACACAAGAATGGAGACTTGAGCGAGAAATGAAGCATCTTCTCAAAGGGTACACTAACCATTGGTTTGCAAATTCCGCATGGGATAGTTATCAGAGTTTCGTAAGCCCGTATGTACATTTAACATTGTTTGATAATAACGTGTAGTACAATTTCCTGTGGCATGTTGTGTATAGATGAAATGCTGCGGTATTAGGGACTACCACGATTGGAAGCGATTTGCCGCAGTATTAGAAATTAATGGCACCATTGCCCCCGTGCCCCCAAGTTGTTGCAATGTAAGTACTTTCGCCTTACTTTCTGTAGATTTCACACTTAAGAAGTTAAATGTTTTGTCCCACTCTCAAGAGTGATAATTTGGAATGCTACATGAACCCAGCAATCACAAAAGAAATGGTACATCCTTGGAGCTGCCTGAAAATCACGAATATAACGACGGACATAATTTTTGTTTCTGGAACTCTTTGTATGGCTGTAGCAATATTGCTTGCAATTGTGGGATCTCTTTCCTTTCGGGAGGCAGAAGACTATGTGGGCGACCCCATTCATGAACTTATATTTCAAACAACTTCAATAGCGAATCCCAAAATTGGAAGTAGCCACAATCTTCGACGTCAGGAGCTACTGTCTTTATTGGATTATTATTGTTTTGTGTTGGGACAAGAGTTAGGGCTTGATGATGAGGTGCGAAAAGTTGAGGAGGAAACAAGTGGTAAAGTAGCTTCATCATCCCAGACTCCATCACCCAGACACTCGAGAAACTCGGATGATAAGCCCAAACCTGACGATTCTGAAGGAAAGCCTCCTGAAGGTATGCTTTGTTATTGTATATTTTAAATCTCGACCATTACTAAGTATTAAGACATTGCTGCAGAACGTAAACAATCCGAAGATAAAACTGATCCCAATTCTCCTGAGCCTCCTCCTGCTCCTGAACCACCAGGAGAAGAGCCAAATAATGATTCCCAAAATGACGACGGTGCTCCAGAGAAAGATCCTAGCCCTGATAAGACAGAAGAACCTAAAGAATCAGCCGAAAGGAAACTTTCCGAAAAACGCAGCCGAGAGCAGAGAATCGGTAACTCCTACTGGTTAGCAATGGATTAAAATAAAAAAAGGTTGTTTGCGCAAGCGAGTTAAAATGTAACTTTATTAATCTATACATTTTGCATGACGCTAAACTGTAACAACTGTGATAATATTTAAAACTTAAATATTTCCCTCAGCATTCGCTTATGACCCACAAAGATCACAGTGCAAGGGAAAAACCCAAAGCTTTATTGGGTACAAAAAAACCTTGCACAAGGAACCTCGGCCTCGTTTGTCAATATTAATGTTAGCTACCCTTTACCTAATTACTATTATTTTAATTCATTCCAATTTAGTACGAGGAAATACGTGGCGTGTATTTGTTAACAATGTTATATTGTTTCTCTTGAACCTAACAATCACTTCGCTATCACTGGAGAACTCAGAACTCATAAGAGAACTTGTGAGTATTGTATATTTACATTACCGACCGACTATGTATAAAAATACGTTTTAGTTTTAGTAAGAAGAGTCAACGAAGAAACAAGAACAGTTCTACAAAGAGTGTAAAGACAATTAATTATCGTATGGAATCCAGGTCAATCACTGTCCAATATCAAAATCTAACATAACTATCGGCGTTGCTTGTTCTTTTTGGATTTTGAACGCGAGCGTTGAGACCCTTGGGGGAGGGGTTGAGCAATTTTCGAAGGAGGGTGTGTGCTGGAGGTTGATGTTGATGGGACTGGGAACAAAGCAGACGAAGACGAGGTTGACAATGCCATGTGAGGTTTTACTGGCAAGCTTGTCTGAACATTTGTAATAGGAGGACCTGAGCCAACAGCCATGTTTGTAACTGCACGCCTGGCTATATTTGCGTAGCTATGTCCAGGTCTCCCTTCCAACACATCTGATGATGACCCTAGTGTGTGTTTCTCGGGTGAGCTTAACTGTGCTGTTAATGTGAATGGGGACTCTATGTGGGGATTAGTGCTCCACATGTCTTGTCTGAATTGACCAGGGTGAGATTGCAACGGAAGTTGGGATGCAGAATCGACGTCATAGTTTTCCAATGAAAGGGAACTTCCTACAGTAGAACCCAACCCTACATTGCCCCATATGCTGTCAACACGTTCGTTAATGTGACTATCAAGAAATTGCTGGCTACTTCTTGTAGAGGTAGAGGGAGTTTGAGAGCTTTGAGAACTCCCATGATATCCAGATTCTGAACCCCATGGATTTTGATTTGAAGTCAATAATGTTGGTACATGAGAAGAATTCCCGGAAGCATCAGCAATGGCTTTTCTTACATGCAGCAATGTTTGTTGCATCTCTTGAGAGGAGTTGTTGGTGGCTAAGAATTTCTCCAACATATCTTGCAAGCTCAACAGCTCCGGTAAAGGAAGTTGTCTCACATTCCTGCCATCCGAGGAGCTTCCTTGTTGCACTGGACCCGGAGGTTGTATTTGTTGTTGACCGACATTGCTAAGAGTAAATGCTGGTGCTGGCACAGAAGGGTACTGATAAAGGGGAGCCCCTGATGCATACTGCCTCTGGGTAAGGGGAACGCCATCTTTGGAGACGGGCAGCTGCTGAAGTTGAACCAGCTGAGGAGGTCGTTGGTTAGAATTTTCCAGCATGGACGGGGGGCGAACAGTACTAGCAGATAATGGATCAGTACGTGATGACGACGGATCCACCCCAGCATATCGAATTGAATGGTCTTGGGGCAACGGAGGAACATACGATCTGTTCATTGGTACAAACGCAGAAGCGTGATATGGGACGCGTGTAAAATCGCCATGTGGTAACCTCTGGAATCGCCATCTTTGAGCCACCGCTGCAGGACTATGATGGGGGATGAGGAATTGTGGTGGTGGTACTACATGAGGCATCAGTGCCACTGGCATTGGGACAGGAAAATAAACCTATGCAAAGTAACGTTTCCTGATTAAACAAACAAATTCGGTATACCATAATTACCGGCGGATGGAGAGAAGGGCGCCAACTTTGCCGAGGAATTCCTGCAACTGCCATTGGTGCTTGAGGTTGGAAGGGATGCAGCGGGGGGAATTGTGGAGGCACTTGTCCACAGTTTGGAATTGGGGGAGGCGTGTAATGCGTCTCTTCGTTATACTGTTGTGGATAAACGGTGCCAGTCACTCCCCCGGAAAGCATGGATCTGTCATTTGGAGCTGGCTGTGTATAGTACGAACTGGAAGAACTGACAGGTAAGCGATTAAGGGTGGTAGGGATAGAAGGAGCAGTTGTAGTAGAAGTGAACTTCAGAGAGTCTTTCAGAGTAAGAGCTGGAGCAGGACGGTGACTTTTTGGTTCAAACACATCTGCCAATGGATTCAATCCCCAAGTAACTCGCATTTCCAGACCAATTATACTCTGTTCTAGTTGCGGATACGATATTCCATACAGTGATTTGTTTTTGTGGCAAACAGAAAGCAAGTCCTTCCACAGGTTCCTGTCACAAACACATATGAAGTCAGTAGAAGTCTTCTGGAATACTTTAATTTGGTTTTCCTACCTGCATTTTCCCTCTGAACAAAGCGACACCGGATCTCCAACAACTGCTACAAGACTTTGAGCTCTGGTCAAGGCGGTATTAAGCAGCTTTGGATTGGAGAAAAACCCTAAGTCTACTTCATTTCCCACCAGCTCTGGCAAAATTTTCACCCAGGGCCTGAAGCTGCGCACTGTAGATAGGAGGACTGCTCTAAATTGCTTTCCTATCATGGAGAACAGCAATCAATTGGTTATCTTAAATTGCACGTTAGATTTATATTTATTGTACATACCTTGCACGTTTAATACTCTCTCCACAGACACGCAAGCTAATCCTTTTTTCCTTAGGGCTTGTCGTATGTGGGCAACCTATTTTTCAGTGATTTAAATTACTTCAGTTCTTACAAATTCTTCGTCTTAATGATGGCTTGAATACCTGATCAGAATATGGTGTTAACACGCCGATTGAACCTTCACTGCGATAATTTCCCCACTCCGCTGGCCAGGATGATATTAAGCGAGTGATTTTATCAACAATTTCAAACACCTAAACAATTGTAATGCCTTCGTTTACGCACAGAACTTTAGCTAACTGAAGGCATTATAAGAAATCACTCACCTCAGCCATATTGTAATATGAAGTGCTGTCTTTCTCCTGTACTTCTTCTCCCCGTGCGGAGAAAAATGTTATGGGATAATATGTATCATGAACTGGTTGAACCCAACTGCATTGTAGTTTTTTGTTGTAAAATGCATCTGAAACAAACTACAGAACATTCCAAAATTAATATAACTAGCCAACCCTAGAGGATTAGTATGCATTACATCAATGATTGCTGAATGCGCTCGATAATTTTCACACAGCATTAACTTGCAAGGATGAGACTCAGGATATAGATGATGAAGTCTCTCCAGCAATGAAGGGTAAAGGGTTTTGGCTGCCTCAGAGAATAATTCCGGACTTAACTGGAAAAAAATTACAACAGAAGCGTTATTCAGACAATTTTATAAAAGGTAAGTCTCGTCGTCGACAAAGGCACACTTTCGAGGAATTAAAACAGACAACATATAAAATGAAAACTCGTCTTACTTGCATATGGTCACCAGCTAATACGAGTTTGGTGTTCTCTCCAGCGAATAATAAGGGGGTAATCGCTTCGCTCTCCATTGCCTGAGCAGCTTCATCAAGTAAGATATGAGAGAAAGTATCTGAGAAAATACAATTGAATTAGCTCAAACTGTTTTTTGTTAACAGAAGCACAAATCTAAATCGATTCCTTTTTACCTTCAGGAAGATCCAGCTTCAGCAACATATATGACGTACTCAAAGTGACCACAATAATTTTATGTTCTAAAATTTCTTGCTGTGTTGGTGGTCTGAATCTGCAGTTGTCTAACAAGCAGTACTAAACAAATTGACAACATATGGTTAAACAGTGTATGAATCAACAGGAAAGTTGAACAAGGACCTGTAAAACATTAGGATGAACTGAGTTCAAATTTCTCATTTCATAGTACACTCGAAGAGGCTTGGCTTCAATGCATCCTTCCTCAACCCATGGGTCAAAATATTCCTTGATATAACTGTATAAGCGAAGTAGAAGAATTTAGCCTTCTATCAATTAAAAATGGCATTTTCTTACAGATCAGCAGCGCTGTTTGAGTGTGTGCACACCATGATCCTTGCGTCTTTTTTCGTCAACAGTTTACGAATGCATTGTGCTAAAGTGAAAGTTTTTCCAGTTCCGAACGGACCAATCATTAGAATTGCAGGCAACCGGTCTGACTCTGAGGTGACTGCAATTAACGCTTCCTTTTGTCTAGGATTTAGCTTCACTTCCAATTTTGACTCTTCTCCCCATTGCCTAAATTCCAATGAAAAAATTAGGTACATTACCAATAAATAATTAAACAGTAGACCTTACTTCATAGGGCTCCAAGGAATGTGGTAGTCAATTGAGAAATCAGGGAACAACATGGACAAATGATGATCTGCCAAGCCGGCTACTACAGACTTCATATTCCTAAATGACGTGCGATCAAGCTGGAACTGTATGTCAAATTGGATTGTCTCATTGTCCCTTAATTTTAGCTGATCTACACAAGCTGGTCCAATGTCAATGTAGATGGAATTTTTCGTCTTATCGGAGATTGGACATAAGAACGCCTTCGGCTTGTCACCGGACTTTATGGCCCTGACCTCATCAGTTTTTCCCAACAGAACGTAGTTACAATTTCTCAAAATTAGACGACCGACAGCAGTGTCCTCTGATACATCTCTAAACAAGGAGTCAGTACAAATATGAAATTCTCCATCAGTCCACAAGGATAGAACAATGAGGCAACCTAAATTACCTGAACAAAATCATCTGACCATACAAAGAGCCATCCACGGCATATCGTGTCAATCCTTCATTCAAGCCAGCTGTCATGTTGTAATGTTCTATCAATTTCAGGCTAGTGATTAAATTATATTTTCCTAAAATTTCCTGGCGTGCTTTCTCTTCTTGTCGAAGAAAATGTTCTGCAATACAACAGCAAATACATGACATCAATATACATTTCTTAAATATAAACTAACGGTGCAACTCACCTATCCTTTGTTTATAATTGTTCGAAGTAAGTGACTCGTCGATATTGACGGCAGAAAGCTCGGTTGTCAGCAGTAGGTCATCTTTTGAGGTAAACCCTAGTTTCATGGCATCTACAGTTTCCCCTGTAAATCCATCTATCAATTCGGCATTGTCGAAACTCCACATCTCTCCTATTTTGTAACTGAAAAACGGTTCCGGGGAGATCTTCCCAGTATCAATGCCGTCTTCAACTCCAGTGGCGTCACACTCGCCACTTGGCGGTAATGGAACTACTTCGACCGAAATCTGCCTTGCAAGTTTAACGTCTTCTCCAATGTCAAAAACAACAGTCTGTCGAAACTTTCCATACACTTCTTGCTTGAATCTGATGTCCAATTTGTACAGAAAGCCATTTGACCGATTTCCTGTAAGAGCTAACGCTGCGGGACTAGAAATTTCCACCACTTGAGCCTGCAACAATCATTATTAACTCATTAGATCTGTAATCGATTAGCAAAATTGACAAATCACCTCATTATTGTTCCTTCCACTTTTGTCCATTAGGTTTATTTTACCCCCAGCACCGCAAACTGTTGCAGAGCTAATATAGAAGTATTGACGGTACATATCATGTAAAAGGCACACGTGGGTGAGCGGCTTTTTCGTTTCGACAGCAAAAGTCCACTTAGCCACCTTCGGGTGACCAGAAAAATGTACTTCTCTATCCAAAGGTTTTCCGCATCTGGTTCCCAAATACTCAAGGTTAGGTTGGTTATTCATAATAGCAGTGGTGGTTTAAAAAATTATGCTAACTTAATCTGTACTCCACTTGGTAGGGTTTCAGTCAATACGAGACACGAATCGCTTGTTCCTTTCAAGTGCTCCAAAATACCTCTTATATATTTATTTCCACTGTCCATTTCAATTGAATCCAGAAATCGTGTTACGTTTCTGTACAAAGTAAATAGTTTCAATCAGTTATTATTGACTCAAACTAATCTGTCCATCAAACTTACTTTAATGCACTTCTATTTTTCCACTCTTCCAGTTCCTCTGCGCCATGAGCATCCGGACATTTGGCTCCCAGTGTGCAATGACCAAATCGAAACAGGAGACATAAGGTCAAGGAATTCTGCCCAGGGGGCAACGGTCTGTGTCTGTAGGAAAAATAGAAAATCAATAGTTATAACCAACGTATCCGCTGAAATTGCTAGTGGGTAAAGAAAGACACATTACTTCCAACGAGGATCTTGTGGTTTTCTTGCTAGTAAATAATCATAGCTCAATCCTAATTGATCTTCAACGGTGGAAAATGCACTAGCGGCTTCTATTCCATTCTTGACAGCATCAATTAATCCAGTCAATTTTGTCCTGCATTCCATCATATCTAAGCTGTACGGTGCTATAGAGGCCCACATTTTCAAGATCTCGGTGACCTGTTCCAACTAGATTGATCACAAAATATAGATTAGGTTATGTATTACTTCAGTTCACTCCGTGGGATACATACCCTGTTTGTTTTACATAGAGCAACCAGAAGGCATTTGTACACCAAAGAGTGGTCAATCCGCATATCTAGAATCCTTCTTGCATCTTGAAGGACATCGTCGAAGTGCTGCAACTTCATATGGATCAGGCATCTTTTCTCTAACAAACTGACTTCATCTGTTGCTGTAAGTCTATCGTCCTCTAATAATGACCCCTCGTCCCGATGACTGCTGTTATTCCCATTTCCGTTAGATTTCTGAGTTACCATCCCCGAGGACACTGTATCTTCATCTTCTCCAATGAAGGAAAGGAGTTTTTTAGTTTCAAGTTCTTCTGCCTCTGCCTTCTCCTGGTCTTCCACTTTCTCATTGGATTTTCCAAGGCAGAGGTTGAGATAATGAAGTGCACTCTGTACTTCTCCTGTCCCCAAAAGTCGCACAGCTTCCGATGCATAGTATTCCCGACTCTTGCCCTCAATCTCAACCTGACGCTGAGAATCTGGTCCTGTTGGGAGATCTTCTTCACTTCTGAGCTTCATGATTTGGTTTGGTGGTGTGCTGTCAAACCAAACCGACTTGGTATTTGTTCGACACAATTCAAACTAAAAGAGAAGAGAAAGGAGAAGGATAATGCCACAATGCAATTAATTATTGTTATGTTCCACTTTGGTCAGCAATAAAAATGCAATAGCGTATATATACATAGTGAGTCAAGCCAATTGAGAGAATGAGACAACAAAAGGTTTCTCATATAAATGGCACAGGGACCAATTCCAAGCTTACAACACGTCATGTCATTTTTTTTTATTGCAATTCATTTTAGTTGCTGCATTTGCTCATTCCTTTCAAGCAGGCAATCCAGCAATAACAAGCAATGAAGAAAGCAAAGAAATTAACCAAAAATAAGCCAAAATGCAAAAAAAGGTCCAAGGAGTATATAGCAGCGGAAACAAGAGAAACGACAAAGAAATAGTTACCTTCAACTCTCCAATTCTAAGACTCTTCTACGGTACTGCTGAAGATAAGATGATGCAAGTCTGGAGGGAAGTTGAGTTCCGTCGACTTCATGATTGATTTTTTTCATTTTCACATTTTCTTAACAAAGGAATCCAATAAAGATTCGACTTACAATGCAACCCTTGATCTAATTATTACCAGTACGACGTACAAAAAAAGTGAATGAATAAGACAAAAGTATAAAACTAGCTCTTTAAATTATGACCGTTCTAGGTTTTTACAAGTGTTTACAGCCTTATTACTTTCTTTCTTTCTCATGTCGGATAAATTAACTCGATTTTTAGATCTATCTAGATTTAGATTACAACTCGGAAGATCTTAAAGCTGCATAGAAAATTGCCTACAGACAATGTTCTTGAATCTTTTTCAATGTTTTGTAAATACATACATAAAATTCTACATCAAGATGAAAGTAACAAAATTGTAGTTTTTGTCAATTTTCAAAAAAAAAATGACAAATTAGGAACTTGCACAAGGAAGAGCAATTCTCGACTTACTTTTTGACAATTAACGATCCTTTTTTTTGAAAGTTTCAGTTGATTACTTTTATAACTAGGAATTGATAACCACGAACGAGCAGTAGTTTAAAAGAAGA
>JAQGCL010000813.1:0-11069 GCA_034699605.1 Isotomiella paraminor
TGAAAACTTCGAGACTCACCAGGAGCGTTGGCTGCTGCACAACTCTCACCCCAACTCACAACTCCGATGAGTTCCCAGAGTTGAGTTCTTTTCTCGGAAATTAGAGGTCCTCCAGAGTCTCCCTAGACATGTCAATGATATAAATTCTTATCTACTTTGAGTTTACACTGACTTTGCATGAATCCTTTCCCGCTTCCTTGAACCCGGCACACATCATCCTCGTTGTAAACCTGTCGGTAAAGATCTTCTTGCACTCGTCATACTCAAACACTTTGACATCCAGCTTCTGTAGAATCCCCATGGTGACGGTGGCATCGCTGGAATTGAGGCCCCAACCTGCGACTGTCCCAGTCTTCCCAGCATGTTTGGTAGCGTAGGACGCAATGTCCGGCATGCAGGCGGGACTAAGGAAAGTGTATTTGGCAAAATCGATGGGTTCGGTGAGTTTGATGAGAGCTGGAATATGAGAAAAGTGCCAAGTCAAAGTGTGCCATTGTCAGACACAATATTCTTACCGATGTCAAAGTCATTCGTTTGTTTGACGTAAAGAGGATGGATGTAATACTTTTCCACGTCAAATCGAATATCATTCCTCTTTGCATCCTCCGCCTTGGTTGCTTCATAGTCCGTTCCTGAGTCTCCACCCTGTCCGGAGGCAACTTTGGAGGACGTCAAGTCCATGTCATGACCTCCAAGAAGGACTTGGAAATTGACCTTCTTGACGTAGGGTCCCTTAAAGCAATGGGCGGCAGTCAGGATGAATCGATCGCTGATGATTGTTCCTCCGCAGTATGGGCGCCGGGTTTTGGCCGTTACCAACCTGTCAAATTGTATGGGAGTCACCATAAACATTCCAGGTCTCATCTAACTTCCTTACCCTGTCATCCAAGGGAACTCTCCAGGCTTGGCGTCCTCTCCACCGACGATTCTGTCTGCATTTGGTTTTCGTCCACAGTCTTAAAACGAGTGAAACATTGGTAAATAGAAAGCCTAATATGTGTTATGGTAGCGACTTACTGCAAGAATCGCTGATGGTAGGGGTTATGCCTTTTGGCATTTCCGTTCCCACTCCTTCAATACAAACAGCATTTATTTAGGCATTTAGAGTACACGTATAAAAGCATACCTTGTGCCTCGCATTTGATAGTACATTTGAGTTGCCGCTTGTTAGTCTTTGGCCCCGACTTGTATGTTAAATACATTTCCCTCAGCTTGGGTCCAGATGCTATGTTCTTGGGTCCAGCTGATCCACAGTACTTTTCATACCCTCCGATCCCATCAGTGATTTCCAGGTACTCATCTTTGCATTTGTCCTCCTTCGGTGTGCCTGGAGGGTCGTCCGCAAGTTTGAACTTGGAACAGGTGAGAACTGGGCTGCACTGCTCGTTGCCCTATCGGAGAAACACCAGAAATTAGTAAAATAGTGTGAATATAAGAAGTCTTGTGGGTCCTACAATAGCATCCCAATGACATTTGGTGTTTGCAGTCCCAGCAATCTCTTCTTCCAGAGTTATCTGCATGGGTTTGGACTTTGTGATTGTGCTGGATTCATAGCATTCGGGGTTGTAGTCACCGATGAACTTGCCTGATTCGGAGGAATAATAAATGTTTGGAACATAGCTAAAACAGCTGTTCGATTAGTTGAAAAAGTCAGCTGAGTATAATTCAATTGGTCGTCTCAATTCCCGGGTAAATTTTAATCAAATTAATGTGTTTGCTTTACCATCCTCGTTTGTATCCTTGGGTGGTCCTTCCTAAACGAGGATAAAAACACAAGTACTTGTACGTCCACAAATCCAGATCAAAAGTCCATATGGAGTATGTAATTGATAACTTACGGCTTCCCTTTTCAACTTTTCGCTTAATGATGGTAATTGGTCAAAAACTGCACAATGGGCAACTCCGAATGTGACCGCGACAGCAATGACCACCACTGAAAGCTTCATCGCACCCCGAGAATCTTAATCTGTGGAAAGTAAAGGAAACTAAAGGTACACAATTCATCTGTGACGTATTATCGTTTCATTTCCTTATTGGCCTCATTAGCAAATGTTGAATGGTTATTGTCATTTTTTCTGAATGTGCATAGAATTTGATTGATAGATAATTTCTCCTTTTTCGTAGCCGACGACCTGCTACTTAGATCGTAGACGCCTAGTCAAATGGAAAATGATGATGACAAAGACAATTGAATTGTAAATAGAAGCTTTCTCCAATTCAATACGGTGCTATTGTTTTCGAATGTACATGAATACATTTGATTTCAAAAAAAGGTTTCATGATTTCATTTTTATTGAATAATTTCGCCTTCCCTTATCCCTTTTAGAATTGAGCATATGGCTATACAATTCCATGCGACTGATGGCGAAAAGTGGATGTCTCGGATGTGGTCCAAATCTGATAAATTTTTATCGTAATCCTTTTCTTTTGCAAATTTTGAATAGAAGCTTTCTCTAATTCCAACCCAGGAAATACAAAAGACCCCATCGTCCTTTAGTTTTTTTCAAATATGCAAAACTAGAATTGATATCGCTAAAAAATTCATCTAGAGGTGGTATGAAGCCGGTAGTTTTCACTCTTATCATTTTATTGTGTTCACAAAATCAGGTACACCCAATTATTTCTAACTCGTTGATTGCAATTTTGTTTATTTGTATTGGTTCGTAAAGGTTCAGAAATATTACAATTTTGGATTATCAAGCAACTTGATCTGTTAAAAGAGCACACAAAATGTTGGAAATGGTATTTTAATGTGTAAAGCGATGTATAAATGTAAATTCGTAACATTAAATCTTGCAATTACTCCTGGGCTTGAGCTTCAAGGGGAGAGTACCCCAACTACAAAAAAATTATAAAGTAATTTAGAAATATTGAAATGGATCGAGGGATATCACATGCCTCTGAACTGCAGCATTCAAGCACCTCCCGGAGGATGTTCAATATGTCAGAAAACTTAGGCCTGTCATACTCGTGCTCCGCCCAGCAAGGTTGAATGATGGCATTGTAGCTAAAGAAATCATTAGTAGCTAGCAACTCTTATATGCTATTACTCCTCTTACATGTAGTCATCTGAATGTGTGGGTTTGCCAGGTCGCAAGTTAAACACAGTCAGCTGATCAATGAATGCAGGAGTGTAGTTTAGACCAGGATATGGCACACTCGAAAGTGAGAATACTTCATAAAGGGTCACCCCATACGACCACACATCTGACGCCGAGGAAAACTTCATGTCCCTCAGGGCTTCGATACTCATCCACCTCCAAGGCAGCGGTACCTGTGCGTTAGGAATTCACCGTACACAATTACCAATACGGTCGACACAAGTCTATCAGTACCCGTCCTTTTTTGATGTAATGGTTGTAGTGGTACATGCTCCTGGAAAGTCCAAAGTCAGAAACCTTTGCAACATGGCCGTCATCCAGGAGTACATTTCTGGCTGCCAGGTCACCATGGACAATCTACTTAACCAAATACTTAATCCTGACACTTCCACACTTTCTTGAAATGAAGTTTACGTTCAGGGAGGCCAAGTAATTCATTCCGTTGGCAATGTTGTAGCTCCAGCGTATCAATTGCCCAATCGTCAAATCGTTTCCAAAGTCAGGCCGATGTTCTCTTAGGTAGGACTCCAACGATCCGTTGGAGCAGTACTCCAGGAATAGGTTGATGGTTACTAAAGGACAAATTTGGTAAACTCGTTATTGCTATGTACGTTGGAGGCGAAATTTACGTTCAGACTCTCCATCAATACAATGTCCCAGAAAGCACACAATGTTGGGATGTGGTTTAATTTTTGATAAGACTTGAATCTCTGACAAAAGGGAAAGGATGTCCTTTTCGTCCGATTCTTCATTTAGCGCCTTTACCGCAGCCGATTTGTTCCTAACTTCGGCACCATAGACGACACCAAAGCACCCACTACCCAACCGTTTTTTGTAGTCTAATGTGGTTGTGGCAAAAGTGGTTTCTTAACAAAGGGGAACTAGATTTAAATTTACTTCACCTATTTCAAACTCTGTTTCGTCCAGTGAATGCCCTAGTTCCAACAATTCCTGCCTTAGGTGGTTTATCTTATCAGCTATGGCCAAGTTGCGGAGATCTAATGACTCAGTTGGATTTATCCTTTCCACTGCGACGTTACCAGGCTGCTGATTCCTCTAAAAACCGTATCCAGTTTAGGCATTTAGAAACCGGTCTATGGATCCTTACGTTTCGAATGAATAAAATACATAGCACCCCGCATAAGACAGCAAGGACCACAACACCGGAAGTCAACCAAACCACCAACTTAGTCGAGTCAGCCTCTTCCGTTTCTAGGAGCCCTTGCCTGGTAAACCGGGCACAGTCACCAACGCTCACACTTTCTGTTGCAAACGCTTCGCAGTACGCCCAGTAACGATGGTAGTGTTCTACCCCATCCCGCAAACCGGCCAACACACATTTGACACTCTCAGCCGCATTACCCAGTAAATCTGCCAAATATAAAAATGAACGATTGAAGGTCCCAAACAGGGCTGGTAGACAATAATTACCTGCACAACGGGTACCGCAAATTGCGTAGCATGTGCTGGGCTGCCCTGCGTTTGAACAGAACGGACTCGATAATCCAAGCATGCCGAACCTTGTCGTGGAGCAACCTTGCTCGTCCTGTGAAGGAACAATCCGAAGTCTGCTGAAGCTATTGAAATTTGTTTCTTTCGATGCTAAGCAAAACCCTAGAATCACACATTCATATAGCATTTAGTAATCAACCGGTTTATAGATGCAATACAGATATGTCGTTCATCTGCTGGTATTCCCTGGCTCTCCAGTGCTTCCGACAGCGCACAAACTCAAATTGCAAAACAAAGAAATCACGATCACTTCTACTCAACAGGATATCTTTGAAGACTGACCTTCTTCCGATATTTTTAATTGGGGAAGACGATGTGGCGAACTCGTTAAAGGCAACGGACGGGTGTAGTTTGGAAAGATGCGTGAAAGGATTTCATTGATGTGGAGGAAGAACGGATAACGGATTTGGATTGAAGAGTTCGATGTGTCGCAATATCCATCATTGTGGTCGTCATGTATTAAGAATGATACATCAACCCCGCCTAAACCATATTTTTGAACCATGCCCAGCTATCAGATCACAAACAATTATTAAAACGTTCTACCCCTGCACTATGGTGCACAGCTCATTTATTGGTTGTCCTCAC
This sequence comes from Isotomiella paraminor, assembly GCA_034699605.1. Lineage (NCBI taxonomy): Eukaryota > Metazoa > Arthropoda > Collembola > Entomobryomorpha > Isotomidae > Isotomiella > Isotomiella paraminor. The sequence continues at coordinate 5,202 of JAQGCL010000813.1, forward strand.
CAAGGACTCCAGATATATTCTATCTGTGAAGCTAATCCAGTATTCCCCATTGCACATAGACACTTCCTTATTGTCATCACTACGCCAAAAGCTCCAATTATCCGGGCCCTCGTTGTATATTTGGCATAGCTACGGGTTTCAAGCATATAATGAGTTTTTGCATAATTATGTGTTATGTAAAAATAGTGATGCTTTTAGTGTAAAAGCATTACCCTCCATAATGTCAATACCGCAAATGACGAATTTCCGGCGACACTGAAGCTCCCTTTATTTCCAATCCCTAAGGGCCAGTTGCGTTCGGTTAATACCGATGAACCCAAACCACAGCAACCAGGGAGTCGTTGCAAACCTACACATGGTTTTTTCAAATCCAACATCGCTGCTTTGGGGGACAACGACAAAAGAACGTTTGCAGGACCGTCTGCCAAACGCAGAATCTCTAACTCTTTATCATGATGAAAACTGTACGGCGTCTGATGTTGGGTACTGGAAACCGATCGGCTTATGTAGGTAGATCCACTGGAACTTACGTAGTCAGCGGTGGGAAGCTGGCTTTTTGAAATCATGTGTACATGACCCAGCACCACTGCAAAGCCTTCGTCTCGCAGTTGTCGACACACCTCCTGGAATACAAACTTTCCTGATAATCAATGGTCACCATCAATTACAGCGAAGTCGACAAAATGACATTTTGGTATAAACAATACATCCATATTTCTGGGCATCTGAGCCCAAAGACACACAGTTCTGAGTTTGCACATGCAACGTAAATTTCACTGTATCTTCTTTTTAATTACAGAACTGACCTGCAAAAATTGGGTCGAGCTGTTTGGTTGTGAATAAACGAACACATAAATTCCGTCCACACCTGTGTTCCTACAGTTACATTACGTTATATTACAGTTAGCCATAGCGATTCTCCAAGTCCAATTGCAAACATACTTCAGGATGTCATACAAACTTGTCATAAAATTTCTTTGCTGAAAGCCGTTGACGTTTCTTCCATTCAGAAATTCAATATCGCTGAACTGAAGTTGCAATAGTAGTTTTATCCATTTGTTTTGTCCCTTGAATTTTTCAAGGGCTGTCAGTTCAGGTTCTACAGCATAAATGAATGTTTAGCGCAACCATTGAATTAACCATTTTCGAATTGTTATTTGGATTTGGAAGATTAAAAATGTTTCGATAACTTGAGGTGCTGGCAAAGATGATAGCAGCTCACCCGTTCCTTCTGGGTTTTGATTTAACTTAATGATGCCGGTCCCACTTTCCACGTAAAAGCCGTAGAAAACTATATGGGTGCACATCAGCGGATACAAGTTAGACAAATTAAACGTATATCCGTTTGTTGCCGAGTTGAACCAAGCCGTGTGACATATAACCGTGAGGTTGTGGGTCAGAATAGCTGTTTAAATGAACACATGTTTTTTTCAATAACAATACACGTCGTAGCTGTTAGGTTGTACAGTCATAGAGTTGCCGTACTTACTTCCCGAGCTTATGTCTCCTGTGAAAGCAACTTGCAGGTCTTCCTCAAGACTTTCTGTAGCAAAACTTGTCCATGGAAGTGCTAAGAACAGGTGAAAGCTTATTGCAATGCACCTGACTTTTTGGTTAGACGAACTTCTCATTGCCAGAAAAGAAAATCTGAAACTATAAAGTGATTTTAAGAGATTCAATAACTGGTTAAAACGTTGAAATCTAGTTAAACAAAATTTAGTATAAATAGATACTTACAATTAGTCTGGATTTGTGAACTAAATTGTGTTTTATCTATTGCGGTTTCTCTGTTTCCTTTTTGTGTAAACTGCACCGCGGAAAGATTACAATAAATCATAGAGCTTTATTCTGTTGACAACAGGGGTTCCTGAAGCACATATGTTTAGTGTTTAGGCTATAACCGTCTTAAGCACGGGTTAATTACAATTGGCCGAAATGAGATGAATAATGGGGTTTTAGCTTGTGCGGTTTGACAGTTTGTGGTTTCTTCATTTCAGCGTAAAGCTGATGTCAAGTAGTCTGTAATCTGTTTTTACACAGGATGGATTAATCAGTATAACTTAACAATTAATTCATTTTGAATAATCTCCTTGGTCTTAAACCTCGATTCTCTAAAATGAATGACTGTACAGTTTGTTTGCGTCATTTCACTGTGATTTTCGTTTTCGTCGCCGACAACAAAATGAATGATATTATGATAAGGACATGACTGTGCGAATCTGCTTATTGTTAGGTAGTCGTACCTTATGCGTTCATTCCTCATTCTCATACAGCTGTAATGTCCGTTAGTCCGGTCGTCCTAGGCGACGCACTGCACCTACTCGTACAAATGCTTATCGGGCCTCTCCTTCACAAGATCAGGAGGGCCTTGATTTATCCTACGTCGATCCACTTCAATTTTGTAGAAAAACCAAACCAAACGTTTGTACTTGAGAAAACAAAATTGACCTCGCCGTACATTTAGATTGCAATACATGCATCCTCAGTTGTCACATGAGGGAAGATTACATGAATCATCATCATCACCACTCTCTTTCTCTCCACAGGCAGAGAGTATGCTAACTACACTCAACTCCTTCAACTGCTGCGGTAACCCAACACAAACCACACCAAATTGAACAACTTGTGAAACTAGAACTACCATACGACTATCTCTTTTTATCTTACATCAAGAATTATTAGCTATCTCCAATAGCTTATGCGTTTACTTCAATAGTTCCAGCTGCTCATTTGACTGGCGTTCCGTCCGTTGCCTTTGACACGTTCATCCTTTTCTTAGACACGCATTTCACTGCTCTCCTTCATACAGCAAGAAGGACACTGATTTATTAAAGAGAAAGACACCTCAAACAATTGCAAAAAACGTCACAATGTCCCACACGCAAGGGAAACATTTCATCTTCTTCGTACTTTTAGATTGTAACGCAGTCGTTCACTTAGGAAGGAGGCATCATCATCATCAGCTTCACAATGCCCCTACCCGCATAACTCAAACTGCTTCCTACGATCTTCTCTTTGTCTTCCTCCTGCTGCTAAAAAAACTCTTCTTCGATCGGCAACCAACTCCATTCTTTCTGGAGATAGCTTTATTCTTCTTTTACATAAAGGTTTATTTTATTTATAAATGCATTTTACAATTGAAGTCGACAAATCCAATCTGATGTTGGATATCTTGGAAATCTTACATTCGTCGTTAGGATCGGATCTTCCTTCAGAGCACCTCCAAAGATATACATCCTTTGCAAACCAGGGACCTAGACACTCGTGCTGGTCAGCAATAAAACAACGATAGCTTCTCCCCTTTCTTCATCAAAACCAAAAGTTGGGCCTCCAACTTTGCGTGGAAGGACGAGGTCCGGAAACGTAACCTTTCCTGTGATGGTCCGAAAAACCAATGGTGTCTGAACATACTGGTGTAATGCTAGTGCAATACGCATCACTGACGTCACATTATATCGCAACGCCGTTCCACCCAAAAAATACAGCCGACTATCCCTTTTGTTGAATACCATAGCTACGTCGTGTAGGAATGGTAGGGGAACTCGAGAATTAGCCTGAACCGGCTCCACTTTTTTTTCGTAAGGGTCAAATCGCCAAAATCCTTGTGGTCCAAAAACACCGTTGGTGGACCTAAAGGTACCCTCCATATTAAATCCTCCAAATCATACCCAAAGTTGGTTACTGTGGACCTAATAAAGTATCATCTACTGTGTTAACTGACTTCAAATACCCACAGCTTCCGCACAACGAAAAATTGCCCTCATTAGGTTTCCTTAATCCTGAATACGGCGCAGTTCTTCTATTTGTGAGGAAGCACAACTTCTTTGTTTATGCACATGTTATTACAACGTAGTCAGTACTTCCAACGAGTCCAATCCCCCTCGCCTTCTAGATTGTACTCAAACAAACAAGTCTATTGAACTTGTGCAAAGCTTCCATTGTGTTCAGACCAAATAGCAGTGTGGAGTTTGCATCAGCTTAGACTATGGGTTACCGAGTATTTACGTAAAGGCCGCGTAACCCGGCATTTACTTCTGTCTCACAGCAACCGTGTCATTTGTCACGACATTGTCTGCAAGCTCCAAGAGGACATTTCTTTACTAAACGGCTACAAGCAGTTTGCTGGAGGACTAGGTGTGGCCGAATGCCACTATCGTGAGACTGAGAACGCATTTAAAAACGATACTGGGGATTTTTACACCCTCCTTAAAAAGATCATAGAACTCTGATTGGTAAAAGTTGTCAACGGCACAATACGGAATAAATTCAAAAGCCAACATTGCCAAGCCAATACGCTTACCCATTAGACTCAAACGAATGTGTTAGAATCACCAACGAATGTGTTCCATTGGAAGTTACGGTTTTTGTCAAATAGGAAAAATCGCTTGAACATGAGAATTCTGAGAATAAATAAGTCTTCATTTTTTATGACTAGAGCGTTGCCTACGCCCTAATAACCAGCTGAAATAATCCTTTCTGGAAAAGAAGTATGAAGCAATCTCCAGAAGGAATGGAGTTATTTGACCAACGAGATAGAGCTTCTTTCGGCAGCAGGAGGAAGACAAAGAGAGAAGATCGTAGGAAGCAGTTTGAGTAATGCCGGCAGGAGCGATGTGAAGCTGATGATGATGATGCCTACTTCCCAACTGAACAACTGCGTTGCCTATCTAAATATGCGAAGAGGGTGAAATGTTCCCCTGCGGGTGGGACACTGCGACGTTTGTTCTAATTGTTTGAGGTGTCTTGTCTCAAATAGCCAGTCAAATGTACAACTCATTCATTCTTCCTTACAAAATCATGCGGAATTCTCGGGTTAAATCAAAAAACTTTTGATCGCTTCCTCATCATCACATTTTCAACAGCGATCTGACCTCCTTACACCAACAATTTATAATTGATTTGCAAAGTAGAACCAGTATTGATTTGGTCGGACGTTTCTTTCGTTTTATCTGTACTTTGTAAAAACTTTTAAATCCAAAACATGATAACAACCTGGGAGCTAATATTTATAGTAGTAGGGTTCCTTACCAGGTCAACTACATCACTGCCAAAAACCGAAGATGGAAGCGACTCTGAGAAAGACTTTGACTATGACAACTGGAAAGGTATCACAACATTGATTTGCAACTGTCAATTACCAAACCACAGAAATTTTGATAGAGGAGTACAAAGAAACTTGTCAAGGGATTGGTAGACACTTAAAAGCAATTGACGATTACACATCGTGTTAATGTCTTGGACAATTACTGAAAGGGTGGAATAATGGAAATGACAAGTTTCGAAAGCCATGGCCATGTCAATGATAAGAGTTAATCCTTTGGTGTCGTTTGACATTTTGTTTACACAGAGGAATACGAAGACGAATGGTACCAGCTTCCATCCCATCGATGGCATCCGACTGACTACGTATACGTCACAATCCCACCTAGACACCCGGATTTGCCTCCTGATCCAGATTTAGGAATGCCTTGTCCACGTTGCCCATCACTATCCTGCTGTCCCTCCTGGCCACACATAAATTATTGGAGCCATCTTCCACCTCCTCAAGAGGGCGTCTCACCTTGCCCCTCATGTAATACAGGATTGCGCTGCGTGCTCTGCCTCACCATCACTACCACTCCTCCCTTTACCAATGAAACCAAACTCCCTGACCTCGTGCCGGATAGTTGTTGTGCTGAGGATGACCCACCTTAATTCATCATCGGCATTAAATATTATCAATCAAAAACTATGCATCTAGACCTTGAATGCTAACAAGTGAAACGAGGGAGCATAATGAGTGACAATTATGAGATGAGATCAATCTAGCAATGACGTAAGAAACGTCATTCACAGGCAATGTAAATACGACATGTTATAAAGGAGGGA
>JAQGCL010000814.1:0-11044 GCA_034699605.1 Isotomiella paraminor
ATCCAATCCAAGACCCATTTGGATTGGATGGACCCGTGCAGTTCTGGATTGGATTGGATTGAATTTCCTATGTTAATAATATAACTGGATTGGACTGGATGGATTTTTGAAATATCCAATCCATCCCAGCTCTAATGAACGCATAAGCTATTGGAGATAGCTAATAAAATGTAATGAATGTTTGGAGACAATAATGTGCGCACAATTAACAATAGGGTGACAATGACAACGCAACAATCTTCTTTTTTCACGTTTGGTTCCATGTGCATGTCATCATGGAACCTCTGACGTCAACGCTAATCAAATTTATAAAACAAGGTTTTCTCACTGGCAGTCTACATTCCCTGCATTGCATTGCTCAAGACTATACAGTGCTGAAATTTATAGTCTCTTGAGTTTCAAGATGAGACTGTCTCGCATGTGTTTGTTCAGCATCTACCTTTTCCGTCAACACCTGCCTGTCCGGCCTATACGTGCGGCAATGGAGATACGACAGTGACTTGTGGCAACAATACTGCTATGGGGAGTATTCAGAAAGTTCCAACAACCGATGCGGGTCATGTACCACTACAGATACCAGCAATAGTTGTACAGGCTGCGGATAAAATGTTTCGAACGGCTGAAATGCCGTTATCCGCTGTACAGTTAAATTTACACATTAGTTGAATGTCTATTGCTTAGACAGTTTTGCTTCCAGGCATGAACCCAGAATATTAAATTCTGAAAGAACTGAAAGAATAAATACCTTTGAACCTGTATTTGCAGCACTGGTTTCGCAAAAATGTCTTGCATGTGTGTCATGTGAACCATCACCCTTTCAACTTTAAATGTACTCGAAAGCCCGCAGAATTACATTCTCCTACATTTCGCTACTATCTATGAAATATCATACGGTACTATTTATGAAATCCTAACATTTAAAAGAAGGAAGAGAGTGCTTTTTTATCGCCCGCAGCTACAACAAATTTGCCATTAAATGTTTTCATCGTCTTCCACCACGCGTGTGAAAGGCAGGCGGTTTAAAAAGCAGGAATACAATAGGAATAGGAGCAAACGTAATCGAGGTGATTTGTAACTAATCGAGGTACTGAAGGTTGGAAAAGGTAGGTGGTTCAGTGGTGTACCGGATTGTCATCGTATACATTGCAACAAATGTTGCTTGAAAACCCTGTTTTTTTGTTTTTGTCCATCATGATTGATTCACAGCTATGAAACTCCACATTTGCGTGTCGAAACATGCTTTTACTAACAACTTTTCACAATCTTGAAGTCATTAGCAAATGGGTTTCAATGTCCACGTCTGTCCAACGTATCGATTTTGAAGTTGTCCAACGATGACCATCAATTTGACCACGTCGAAAGTAATTTCGTAGTTCTTGGCAAAAGTTGATGTGCAGACCCCTCCGAAACTGGAGACTGTACTTTGAAAGCGATTGTCTCTTTAAGCTGCCTTGATTTTTTAGAATGATGCGACCGGTCAACGCCGACCGCCTGGCCCCAATCCTCCTTCTCACAACACTGGGATTATCTGCCATAGCCGAAACGAATTGGGGGTCGTCGGAAAATCCCCAGTTGCATCGTATTCTGGACGATAACAACAAACAGAATAACCCATGTTGGCAGACAGTCATTTTTGGACAGGTCACTCAAGCATTCCGTGGTTCCTTGTCCCCCTCTGCAGTTTGGCAAACGACCGGCCGCAGGGGTAACTGGTATCCTTCCCAACTCTGGACAGTGAAAATGAAAGACATGAGATGTGATCTGGCCTTATTTTCCATATGCGGGAAGAAGGAACCAAACTCAATTCAAACGCATCCAGGGAAGGTTAAGGGTCACAATTATTTGGATACATACCGAGGCCGCATATTTCACCCGTACTGGGTTTTTTTTTCTGGTGACTATTTCGAGGGTTATAAGGGGGTCTCATCTGCGTGGTACAAAATGAAGATGATGGTACTTTTGATCCCGTGCGCTGAAATGGCGAAATGGCCAGTCTGGAACCCCCTCAAACGCGAGGAGATGACTCTGGAGTGGGAAGGAGATCGAGCCCCATTTCCACAGCCACTCCTTGCCGTCCTCCTCATCCCCCCTTTGTCGCGGGAGTTAGGGATTCAAATTGAACGCGGACCCGTTGGCATTGTTCTACTCTTTGAGATCCGCCATTATCCTCACGGTAGATTTCCTTACCCCAGTAGTTCATTTGCCAAACGTCTGATAGACCCATGCAAAGGGGACCACTTCCGCCTGCCCTCAATCGTCCGCAGTTATCCGATCCCGCCACAATCATTCGGATGGTATTTCTATGACGGCGTCGTGATTTGGGACAAAGTGAACGAAGACACGGCGTATCGGGTGTGGCTGTTCCGGTGGATGAGGGAGTTGCTTCGAACCAAAGTGAATCAGTCGTGGTCAGCAGGAGATAGGGACTTGCCTTTTCGACACTTCGTGAAGATAGGTGAGCTGACTTCCGACGTCTCCTCCGAACAGGTTGTGTACGCCAGTCTGGGTTACAACTTTCTGTCCTGTGCCATGGCGAGCAGTTCCCTCCAGTACGAAATGTACCACATGCCCTTTATGCCCGGTTTGTGGATTGGTCTTGTCGTGACATTCCTCAGCCTCTGGATGTCCATTCTCCTGTGGGAAAGGGTGATTCTTCTGAAGGGAGGGGTGGACTTTGGGAGGATGCTCCTACTCCTGCTAAGCTCCTTAGTCGAAGACTGTCCTCCCGTTCCACCTACGGTGCGGGGAAAGATCATTTTGCGGATACTTTTGGGTCTCTGGCTTCTAATGTCGACAGTGCTTAGTGCCGGATACATTGGAACCGTCATCAACTTCGTGAATGCCCCTCCAGCAAGGGAGCCCTACGACCGATGGGGGTCCCTCTCCTGCATCTACAACGCAACGGTGAACATTGATTCTTGGGAGGTTTGGCATACGAGGCGGGAGGAAGTACAGCTGTGGTCCCACTGGCATTTCTCAATTTCAACGTTGACTGACGCTGTCCAGGAGCGGGTTAGAGATGATCCAAACAACGATTGCACGGAGGTTTATTCCAACGATGTCCAAGGACCCGTTTGTCCATATCTACTGGAGAGAATTTGCAGGAAGGGAGTGTATCACAACACACTTTTGCACAAAATACGTGTCATCCTAGACGAATGGATGGAAAGCATGGACGATGTACGCAAGATGTCCAGGTCCGATCGACTCATTTTGTACGGTCTGTCGAGTCTAGTTGGGGGTGTGAGGATGATTCCAAAGTACCTTTTGGATGACTACCGAAATGTGTCATCCTACATGGCCATTATAGAGCAGACATTCAACCCGGAGAGGGAAAGACGCCTGGGTCAAGACGATGTGGCCAAGTGCAAACGGTCCGTTTGGGCATATCCTCGCTTTTCTCAAGAGGTGGACGATTGGGAGTTTGAATACTTCAAGAAGACCTACCCTGCCGCCCCGTGGTACAGAAATGACGACGACGATGTCCTTCTTCCCTCCCTTCGGGCCTTCAGATTCCTGCCTCCTCATCAGTCGCCGGTTCCCACAAGTTTCAAATGGATGCAGGCCACGGGGTCCTTTTCAAAGGGCGTTGGAGATGTAACTGCTGAGTTGTGGAGAGACAAGTGGAAGAAGCATCCAAGGAAGGAGAATATGACTAGGAACAGAGGGCCGGTGGGCTTATCACTTCATAACTCCAGCTTTTCCACGACAGTTGTCATTGTTCTTTCTGCACTTGGCCTTTCCTGTCTGACATTTTGGTTGGAGAGGATGGTGCGAGGGATACAGAGTTGTACTGTTAAGGGCACACTAAAGTGGGCAGGACAATTGTTTGTTTCACTTTGGCACAACCTGCGCCAATGCCTCGTTCATACGTATTTTTGTAATCAGTACACATGGCTTGATTGTTATTGTATTTCTCGTCGCGTCTCTCGGTTATTCATGAGGCCGAGATACAAACAATATTAATAATTCTTGATGCAAGATGAAATGAGTAGGCTTAATTAATAATATTAAAATGATAGTATTAAAAATACTGTATTATTGGGAATGTAGTGATTTCCATTTTATGTTGTTCCCCTAGAATTTGATTCGACGATTTCTGGATATCAGGACGCTTTGCCCTTTTCATCCGTTCTCAGGATTCCTTCTTGAAGGTAAAGAAAGTAACCACCTAAGTGTTGTTTTAATTTATACATGTTATTATACATGTCATTCACAGAATCATAGTACCAGTAATTAAAGCAGAGCATTTAAGTCACTACTTGTGTATACTTATTGCGGTATTCACCACCCCCTTTGTAACTGAGTAAATGTGGTAAACTCATTTCCATTTAACTTAACATGGTTTACCACATTTACCCGGTTACGAAAGGGGGTCTTGAATATCCCTATAGTACGTTGCAGGCCTTGGAAATCCCCTCTCGAATCGGTGACGACTGTGGTAACACAAGACTGAAGTGGTGAATTGTCTGAATTATTATAGCTGGAATTGGTCGCGCACGAATTGTTACTTTTCTCTCGATCCGATCATAAAAAAACACAATCATTATCTACATCATAAACAACATTTTAAATATTGAATGTCCTTTTCTCAATTATGTTGAAAGTGACAAGACCGAAAGAAGTCTATTGCTCAACCGAGTGCTCCTGCAAAATATTGGACAAGTGTGCCATTTGTTGATTTGTATTGTCGACTGATGATGACATGATTGAAGATGGTGGAGTTTCATTGAATGCATCAGCAACCAACAGAAATGGATTACATAATATAGGTCAGTTCAGTCAATTCCACGGACGTGGATAATTCATTATGCAAGTACAATTCAATATTTTACCATCAACTTCTACCATTTCATAAGGGCGGATGAAATAGTAAACCTTTGATATAACGGTGTTAAGGGAGCCCGTGGAAGATGACAACAAGCCCGTAGTGTCCGGTAAAATGTCATTGAGCTTTTTTATTTCCCCCAACAACTTTCTCCAGGGTTCGACACATTGCAAAGGCATGCTTTCTTCCCATTCCACTCCACTCTCCCATACCCTCTGCATTTTCAGTTTGCCTTTAATTGTCAGGGTATTAATGAATCCCAATGGGTCAAAACTGTCCATGATTACTGACAACAATTGACAATTGGCTGGAGGCTATTTCTCATTTATCTGAAATGCTACCATAGGACAGAGGAAAAGTGAAAGTGTCGTCGGCATATTTAAAATATAAACACTTTGGTTTTACCCAACCGTTTTCTAATTTTGTATGCGCTTTGCTTTAAGATCCAGTTGAATAGACTCCATAACAAGTTTGGAATTAGACAGCCAATTATAAACTTGAAAATTTTCATTGTTTAGCATTTACATTTTCAATTCAAATATTCTTCACTGTTGTAGAGTCTGAACCCGCACCACCAAAACATTGAAACCATTTCATAAACCTTTCGCTCGCTTTCTTTACTGTGCCACGACAAAGGAATCGTTGAGAACACCTGTCCTCCACCACTTTCACCCGGTAATAACACAAAATGTCAGGACCCTGAAGGATGAAGTCGTTTAGGCTTTTACCGCAAAACTTGACGGATAAGTCAAAGCCGAAACGCTGTTTTTCTCTTTACTACATCTCTTATCTCAGATGAATCTGCAATTATGGATTGTCCACACCAACTACAATAATCGATGCATTGCCCAGCTAAGGTTGTAGTCCAATGTCTCAAATGTGACTAATTTTTCAATATTTTATTGGAGATCGACTGTTTAGGAAGATTCAATGTTTTAACAGTACGATCAGTTTTTAGTTCAATACTAAAATCGTTCTACCGAGCCACGATATTCAAATATACCGTCTTGGAGTCATTTCTCTTCGTCTGGTTAATGCCACCAATGTCATCAGTACTCCTTTCAGATTTAACCTATTTGCATCCGAATCTTGTATCAATGTTGTGGATAAAAATAAATCGAGAATGAGGAAGGCCTTCACACTTCCATTGTCATTTTGTACAAAACAAGGAGCCATAAGGAAATTTATGTTTAAATTGCTGCTAAGACCATTCATTCATTCTATTGATTTCTGCATCAGCCTTTAAATTCAGTTCTTGACTGTTCGTCTTGTTTGATATAATTTCATTACTAAATATATGAGAATTTATGTCCATAAATAATTGACATAAATTGAGTTTTTGCGAAGACATTACATGGCAAAAAATTTCAGACTCTATGCAAGCACGCATCGTTATTGCACCGCATGGACGGATGGATATTTCATACTTTAGGCCGTGTGTTCCTCCGCGGGTGGGGTAATTTACTATACTATAATAAACCACGATACCAGTGCCAATTTAGCTTACGTGCGAAATAAGGTTCCAGCATCAAAGAAAATTCTGAGGGAGACTCTACTCCCACCCATCCTACCACTACCAGACAACAACAAAACAAAAGAGTTGAATTCCATCCAGACACACGCATGGATCCACTTTCATGAATTCGTGATTACAGCAACATTCTCATTTGTTGTGTTGTAAATAGCTGCCCTAACTTTCACTTCCAGAGAGAATGATATCACGAACTGGTTCCCTTTGCCTTGCCTTAATGCAGCAAGTTACGCATAAAAAACCTTGCTCTTCTCCAAACAAGCCAAAGCCACATCCTTTAGAAGAGTTGTTTTTGCGCCACATTACATTTTCACATGAGCTTAGGTTTGGTCTCCCCTTCATTTTTTAAGTAACAGGTTTTACTTTATCAGGACACACTTTAAGAAGGTACTTTAAATAAGTGTTGCCCCAAACAGCATGTCGTATCATCATCAGAGCACGTCGTACCATCATCATCAAGAATACAGGAAATATCTCGGTTATCTCGGTTATCTCGGTGATATAGAGGGAAATCCGGTTTGATGTTTATAGCGGTCAACATGGATAGGTACTGGATGTCAACCGGAAGGGCGACTAGGTTGATGTTGATCCCCTTCCAGCATCCGTAGTTCTCTTGGGTGGAAGCGCAATACGAATCTTCTCTGGTGGGGTGATAATCCCATCGGTAAATCTCTCAATTGGGACAATCAAGTTTATCACTTAATTTCACACCTCGTTTTGTTAGGTTCATCGAGTGGAACCTCCGCGAGTGGAGGAGCTGCAGGATGGGTCTGTCAGGATAGTACAGAATCGTCGAGAGAGACAAAGCATGATTCACCTCATCGTGCCTGACGACGAGGCATGGTTGCGACCGATAAAACACTACCCTTTGACAACCAGACAATACTTTACTAACATTGGCAGGGATAATAGATTCGTATAGGATCAGCTGTCTGGTATCTTATGTTCCACATACCACTCTGGTGAACGTTATAAATGCAGAATATTGTGACAAATATCTAATATAGGGGTATGCTAATTTAAGCCTTCTGAGCACCCTTTTTTGTAATGACAAACACATACCAATGCACCAGCGATATTAACCTTTCAGCCGAAAACGCCATGTTTGATAAACCAAGTTCGGCACTTGAGTTGTGTAATGAAAGACGCTCAGGTCCTTCCCTCACGGATTGCATGGCATTATTCCGTACCACCATTCCCTTCGTCAACCACTCTTTTGTAGGATTAGGGGTGATTTCTAGGAAGCCTTTTGCAAATGCACCCGTGTTGAGCATCCAATTGAAGAAAGAGGAAACCGTTGAGTTGTGGATTGAACCTAACGTATCTAACGCTGGCCAGCAACAGCTCCTCATCAACGTTTCCTGTACTTTCCTTAGAGTAGGAGAGTTGGGTTGGATATGACTGACTGGCATAGCATTCACATACAAAGCTATATTCCTATCTCGCTGTGCTGCAGAGAGATAGAGCGAGAAATCCTAATTCACAGTTCACTCACCGGCGAAGCAAGATAGAGACTCTCTGGCTGAGAGTATACTCACAAACGTAAACACAAGCAGAGCAAGCAATGCAAACAAACAAGGCGTTGATGATGATTTCATTTCCGTGAAGCCATGCAACCCTTTGGATATCCTCCTGGTGCACGTCCTCATACTTATTTATCCATTCAATGCAATGTGCCATAAAGGAGTTTTTCTTGGCGAGGTTCATAATTTATCTACTGGAACCCTGTTCCTACAATCTTTCTCGAATTAGGCAATCTTGTATTAAGCATTGATGGCTCTTGAGGCAACGAAATGAAACTTCGTAATGCCGTCTGCAGGAGCCCACCAATTATGTCATATGAGTCTGATACCCCCTGTTTTCATGTAATCAAACTTCAATTCCAATTTGAGCTTCGAGACACTCGGTTACAAGCTATGAAAGTTATCTTCGTCAGTAAACTGGGGTCGTTCCCCAACTTAGGAATGTATTGTCTTTCAGCTGTTGAACGTTGGTCAACATTGAACAGCACGGTATCGACCCAAATGATCCAACAGTTCATTGAATTGTAGAAGACTGGATAAAATATTATTTTATTCTTCCGGAGATTTTGCAGGAGAAATTTATGAAATGGAAAAATTTTGCATCCTCATGCGTCAGGTTGAACTGTAGTGGCTCTGATCTCAGACATGTTCATGATAAAAAGGAACTGTCGAGACTGATGTGGACCAATGCAATGTGGACTGCAATGTAACTCAATATCAGTATCACTCATAGTCAAACACTCAAGTTACATTGAGGAGTGCTCTGGGGAGTAGCTTCGTTGAAACGTCTGGCATTTCCCGAAGAGTAGAACCTGTCGAATCGGGCAGTCATGACCTCATCATAACCCATCACAATGTCGCCACGTGGCGACAATGGTACCAACCTTAGTATTCAGTATATAGTCCATTGGCACGGCGATGTTTGGCCTGAGGAGTGGATCAAAGCACTCAACATGTCAAAACTATGTCAATCAATAAAACGGGGGTTACTACTCAACTAACAGTTTTAATTTTACTATACCATACTAAACCCCAGCATGTATAAAAATATATGCGTAAAACCAAAGTTTTAGCACCGGCACTAAACAAAATTGGGATCACGTCGATCCAGGTTTCAGTTCAGTGAGGTACTTCGCTTCTGTACATGCAAAACGTCCTGGGTGATTCGTCCGCACACATATCTAGCATCCCCTAATTTCTTTTCAGATAAAGAAGAGTCTGTCAGTTGACGCTCTGTTTGTTTTTCTGGTCCAGATGATGCTAGCGATACTGACTTTCGGAGCTGTGTTTCCCTCCATTGTCCCACACCCCGGCTGCGGCAGCCGTGGAACCCGATGTGTCGATGGTAAGTAGCTCCCCCATAGATATTCCCTCACAAATTTTATGAAATGTCTTAAATGTTTTTTTCATTCAGCTCCCACGACTTGCATGTCAGCTGGCCTCAAAGACTGTCAATTGAACCAGGTATGCTGTATGCCAATGGGTGCCGCGTGACCATTACATGGACGCAACACATCGTAGCGGTGCATATTCCTCTAAATATTGCTTTCGTTCATTACCCGCACAGTTAAGAATCCATTTAAGCTGCTGTATGGTATCGCCCCAATAAAAGGAATTGGATTATTTGTCTGATCTGGTACACAACAATCAATCTATTGTTGCCTTTTATCATACGGATTCTGGAGGTCTGAAGGAGACCGTAGGACGGGACTGCGGTGAAAGCTGTCAACTATTTTTGCTTGTAGTGGTTTGCAAATGTCCGGTTTCATAGCCCGTCGCACCTTACTCACTGCAACACATGAAATCGTGTCGGTCCGAGGACCCATAAAGTTAGCCGGTATCCGGTATTAAGTTGGCCGATATTTTCTATCCGATAATTTTTCTAAAGTTGGCCGATATGGTCTATCCGATATAAAGTTAGCCGATATTTTTTATCCGATAAATCAATAAAGTTGGCCGATATGGTTTATCCGATAAATCAATAAAGTTAGCCGATATGGTCATCCGATAAAACAATTAATTCGGTCGATATCGTCCATCCGATAAATAAATAACCTTAACCGATTGGGTACATCGTATCCTACGTTTGCCATCATTTATATCTGATAAAACGATAACTCCCAGTTTAGGAAATTAAGTGTGTGGCTCTTAAGCTCCTATCTAGTCGACATCTCAAACAAGACATATATATATATATGTCATATAATTCTATATGTAACTATGTAGTGCATTTCCGGGAGTGAAGGGGAGAGGGGGCAAGTAACAATTTATGGTATTCATTTCTACTTTATGTGAAAAGGCTTGAGAGCCTCACTTGGCCATGCACTTGGTCCTCCGTACGAGACCAAGTGAACCCTCCTGAAGTTGGTCCAAACATTTCACGTGGGTTTACCTACCATTCCATTTCACTTAGCTGTCGTCATTATTTGGCTCCCATTCTTTTTACCTAACCAGGTGACAGGTTACCCAACAAAATGAATCAACTGAGTTGGTGTGACAGCAGTAACGCCAGAAAACAAGCTTCTCATAAACTAGCAGCAGCGTCATTGCCCTGCGATTTAGATAAGGGTCATTCCCTACACTGCAATCCCTCGAAAATCACTTAAGGGCCCAGATGATAAGGTACCTTATGTGCCCTTCCTAAGCAGGGAATCCCAGGAATCTCCGAATATGATCTAGATCATCAAGGTTCTTGGGTGCCCTTCACAACCTCTGAATCCTCGGTGGCCTTAACTGCAATGATGATCAGGGTCGTTATATGCACTTTGAAAACCTGGAACCCTAGGAACTCCCATAAGTGCACTGATTGGCAGGGTCCTCATGTGCACTTAAAGAACCTGCAATCCGCAGGATCCCCCGGAAGGGTGCTTTTATGGCCTTGGACCCTAGAATCCACAGCATGAATAAGTTACCCAATTTCCCCAGTAGGACGCTTCGATCCTCAAGAATTCCCATATGGGTCGGTATGTGGCATTCAAAACCCCGGAAACCCCATTTACTTCCATAGTCTTCCATGGTGCGTGTCATTATTTGTCTATCAGGGACTTTCGGTTCACTGCTCGAAGTCACGCAGGATCTTCCAGAGAGTATCTGACGTCCTGATGTCGCATGGGGTAACTGTAAATGAACCGCATGAATGACTCTTACATAACCTGCAGAACT
>JAQGCL010000815.1:0-11044 GCA_034699605.1 Isotomiella paraminor
TTTCTTAAACCACAATTTAATATCTGAAAGAGGAGGTTAAAGAAAGCGTGCATTTGTGGGAACAGGTACAATGGTTGACTGTTACAATTATTGCACTTTTACTCACGATATGTTTTTCCATTGCTGAGGCGGCCATAGCCAGGTGAAAGCTAACACAACTCTTGTTTTAAGGCTTTTAATCGAGCCAAGTTTGCTTTTTAAAGCCTTATTTATATACATGCTCAAGTCAATTATAACCCAATGAAGCTTAATTACATTCTTCGCTTGTTTAACCGATAGGACTTAATTAGGTTTTTCTCCTATCTGACTGATGGGACTTAATTAGGTTTTTCTCCTTTCATTAATTTACTTCTTGAGTCTAATTGATCTTTTATTCAATTTATAGTTTTATAACCCACAATACAATCCATTCCTAAAAAATGGGGGTCATCATCATGGTTGATGTCGCCAGAGATCTTCACGATGAAGATGTATACATCAGTGCTGGTGGGGTCTACCTCTTCGCTTCAATGGACTGCGAGTCCTAGCTGGTCGTTGTCATTGAGGTCAAAGGGTTGATTGTAAGGGAGACTGATGTTGTAAAGAAATGTGCCGTTTACTGTGCGGTAGTCTTTCATGTAGAACTTTCCTTGCCTATACTTAATTCCAGCATGGAACCGGCTGATGAAGGGTGACTCTAGGAAGTATCTTTCTCTGGTCCCTCCCAAGGGTCAGCGTCCGTCCGAATGAACAGTGCTCAATAGGATTGGGGTTGTGGAAAACTTGAAACAGGGTGAGGTCTTTGTGAGAGTCGTTGTGTTTAAATGTTAGTCTGTCGCCTGCTGGGGTCCACTGGTGACGGGGCGGGAGATGGTTGTTGATAAGGAGGAGAAGGTTTGACACAGTTGGTGTTAAGGGACCATGGCAGGAGGAGGAGGGTAATAATCAAGCAGTGTAGGGGAGTCTAGTAGTGCTGCAATTTTTTCATATTCCCGTACTTCCGCTACGGCGATAGCTGAACCATTGTGACGTTGAGTTGATGAAGGTCATCTATATTTATTGGGATCCTAAATGACTGTTTAATTTATTTACCATAAAGTGTGGACGTGACTTTTCGAGTTCATTATTTTGTGGCGTGGTTCCGTCAATAAAAAGAAACAATGAAAGGGTTCAGAAACGATCAGTGAGATGATCGATAGTGCTTTGTGAAATTATTACCCAATAAACAAAGAGATCTGCTGATTCTGTGTTTAGAGCCCGACTGTGAGGCGAACCGTTAATACTCAGCAAATCATTATTCATCAATGGGACTGGACGGTTTGGTGCTAAAGGGTCTCCATTGATGAAGGTCCCATTTACACTCCTGTAGTCAGTGAGGTAGAACTGGCCCAGACGGAAGTCTATTCCACAATGGAACTTGCTTGTGTAGGGCGATGACTTCCTCATCGCACTCTTCCCCAGGTTTAGTCAGTGCTGCATGGATCAAAGGGTATTGATTTGCATAAGCCACTCCTACGTCAGATCAGATGTATTGTTTGCTGTTCCAGAGATTATTTTCCAATAGTCCACTTTGGTCTGGTTGCTGGTGTTTCGTAAAACAGCCATTTCTTCTAGAAGGACTTTGAGTTTCCAGGTTTGACACTTGTGAGTTCAATTCAGTCACTTGGGCTTCTAGCATTTTTTCTCTTCCTTTTTCCACTTGTATCTGTCGTTTTCGGTAGAAAAGAAGTTTCCTGGGATTTGATCACGGAGGACATGAGGGTGGGAATATTCTAACTTTTCTCCGTGTCTCCTAGAGGCCCTTCTTCTAAATCCGTACATGTTTAACTGAATGAGGTCAGGCTGTGGTGTTTGTACTACAAAGGTAATATGCAAATGGCAAGTCTTTCCGGATCCGGTAGAATGAAACTAGTCCCGGTGTGATTCCAATGGATTAATGAAGAGTTGATGTTTTGTCCAATCATTGCTACTAACTTGACAATGAAGATTGGAACGCGAGACGCACCAGATTGCATGTGGGCGACCATCTCCACTAGTTTCTTTGTTGACCCTTGCTGGGTGTTAATGCTTTCAACGGACTGGGAGGTTTCAATTTTTGAACTTCTTTTCTTAGGGGGCATGTTTGAGTTCTGACTGGCAAACGACTGCTTTAGATCCGAGTTTGCAACTGGTGACTTTGACGACGGCATGAAAGAACTGCTGAACTCAATGTTGGATGTTTCTGGTTTGGTTCCGGCCGATTACGGACTGGAGTGGATCCTTGCTGGCTGCAGATAATGACGACATGAAAGAATTGCTGACCTGGAACTGGATTGTTGGCGTCTCAATTTTGATCTTGAGCAGGGTTCCTACGGACTTGGATTTTAGTTGCGGGCTTTGATGTCTGCACCGGCTGGATACGGGCTTTGATGTTTGCTCCGGCTGGAAACGGGCTTTGATATCTGCTTCGGCTGGATACGGGCTTTGATGTTTGCTCCGGCTGGAAACGGGCTTTGATATCTGCTCCGACTGAATACGGGCTTTGATGTTTGCTCCGGCTGGATACGGGCTTTGATGTCTGCCCCGGCTGGATACGGGCTTTGATGTCTGCTCCGGCTGTATTCTGGTATTCCTTCCGGCTGGTTATGGATTGGAGTAGTCTCCCTCTCGTCCGGCTGGTTACGGATTGGAGTAGTTTCCCTCCTTTCCGGCTGGTTACGGATTGAAGTAGTTTCCCTCTCGTCCGGCTGGTTACGGATTTGGAGTAGTCTCCCTCTCGTCCGGCTGGTTACGGATTGGACTAGTGTGGTGACCTGTGCCTTTGAACAATTAAGTGACCAGAAACAAGGAGAAATAATTGAGGGAGAACAAGTTGCTTTTTGCTCTTTAGAATTTGTGAGATATTTATTCAGTTTTTTCACCTTGTATTTATAGTCCGAAAGGACATTAGCCTTATCATTTGTAATTGGAATCATAGACATAAAACTACCTAAAAAATGCATTAGTCAATTGTTTTCTGGGTCTTTCCATCTTGTTAATGAGGTTCTTTTTCTAATTAAAAAATGATTAATAAATTGATACTCATTAATGATAAAAAAGACACTATAATACTCACACTTTCCCTTATCCGTTTTATCAGTACCGGTCATCACCACATGCATTTTGACCAACCTCTTAATTTTCACTAGATAGTGAAAGATGTCCGGGTCTGCGTAATCAATGGTGTTGTTGTCTAAGGCTGCTCCAAATGAGATGATTTTTGTCATTATCATGCATAGTGGCCAGTTGATTTGGGGTGAGTTGTTTGTTGTTTTGGAAGCTGCCGTTGGTTGATCCGCAACCCTTTATGAAGAATTTCGAGTTGCGGTACTTAATCCTTACTTGATCTCGGCTGATAAGTGGTGAGGGTAGTTCAATTTCGTTGTTGGTACCTCGTCCGAATGTCATAGTTGGGGCGAATGAGCAGATGTCAAAGGGGTTGTTTCCATTGAAGAGACGGTGCATGGTTAGATGTTTATGGATGTTGTTGTGAGCCAGGGTTACTGTATTGCGTCTTTCTGGTGATAAACAATTAGTCTTAAGATACGTATCAAATGGAGCGTTCCCACTATTCAATTATTACCCTGAAATCTAAGGGTTTGGTTTGTATTTACTTTAATTTGCATTGCTGACATTTCAGTTTTGACAACACTTCCCCTCAGTTAACCATTTCTATTCCTGTCCAATAGAGAAAGATATGTGGTGAATTTGTTGGAGTTACCTCACAGTATGGAGAGGCTCCAAAGCTTATCAAATCGTTGTTTTCCAACAGTTTGGGTGAGTTTTGTTAAACGAGCCGGCCGTTTAGGTACGTTGCGTTGGAGAAGCGGTGATCCGTGATATATGCTGGTTGGTTGGATGCTTGCCAAAGGTGTCCTCACGGTCAACAACGCTGTATATCTGGAATGGACGGTACATCAGGAGATTATGAACTCAGTGGTTGAAGCCTCATCATGGTTCTACATGTGGCTCCTCTCATGACGTCAACCAGCTACTGCATGTAGACATACAACTACGAGGTGGGTGTGGATGAATGGTTCCCCGAGGAAAGGGGGTAGGGGTGGAGGAGTGTAAAAGGATGCTCAACCCCATGTACATGTGGTGATGTCTCGGCAAAATTAAAGCAGGGGTGAATCAGTTTTCCAAAGGCTGATGAGTGGGTCAGTGAAGGAAAAGTGAATGGCTTTTTATACCTGCCCTTAGCAGTAAAAACTACCGTAAACCAATATGACTTCATTGCATTCTTCTCAATCTTTTTAATTTATGTCTTCCCACTCCTCTAAATTTATTCCTCTAAATTTATTTGATTAACTTATGGTCTATTTCAACACTTCCCCTACATAATTTAATCAAACAAAAAACATTTTGCTTGACTGAGTGTCATATGTAAACTCTTACTCTCTTATTGCATGAATCTCACTGACATATTCTGAATTTAATTTGAATTCCGCTATCTCTACGGTAAAGTATGTTCTCGGTCTGTTCCGCTGGAGAACTCCAGAGATGGTGTAGACACGAACATTCGTGTGCATTGAGACAAGTTTTTAATCGTTGTTTATTTGTTGTGGTCGTTTTATGGTCTACCACATTCGAATCCTCGTTGACGGAGTAGCGCGGTGAGTCCAGAGCGTACTCCAAACTCCCGGGAAGGCTCCGAGAAACGGGGTGATCCTGGTGCTGAATCTTATTGTTGTTTATTCTTGCTGTTCGATACCATCTTCCATAGGTTGTCACTGACGTCATTCTTGTTTGTCTTTTGCTGTGACCTTTTTCTGTGGCAGTTAACTGTACCGTGCGTGACGTAATGCGTGATTCAAAGATGTAGAGATTCCAGGTAGAAGATAATTGCACATGTTTCAAGCGGAGGTTATTCTGAAGAAAGTGGTTGACGAGTTTCTTGCTTGCTGTGCTTGGTTTTGCTTTTGCTTTTGCGCGAAGGGTATGGAGTGACACGAGGCATCATAGCTTCCTTCGTGTTCATTGTACACTTCTTCGTCTGTTTTCGGTGGGTTTTTTGAGTATATGATGTGAGGAACTTCGGATATCAAAACTTGTGTAGCACGTGTAGATCTTGTGTTTTAGTTTTTGGTGTTTTAGTAATGTGCCTTTTGCTAAACAACCCAAAATACACAGATGACACTGATTAATGGCTCTGGACCCCTCGGGAATTTTTAAAAGGTATGCACTCTTAAAGATCTTGTCACAATAACAACACTGATTTTTTCCTGCCTATATACTTTGGAGAATATCCACGAGTAGCAGTGGCTGTTATGATGAACCTTCCAGGTCCGCCACTTTGGTGCTTGTCTTTGGATGACATTTTGTTTAATTGTTATCACTGGGTGACTGCGTAACCGACTTCGAACCCAACACTGACCTGCTGGTATTGACCTGTTGATTTCTGACCTGTTGATTTCTGACCTTCAAGTTGACTTAGTGTTGGGTGCCTGGTGGACTGCTCTGCGGTCAAAGCGGTTGTGACTTCTCAGGGTGCCAGGTTGACTGCTCTGATGTTTCATTTGGTGCGACCTCTCAGGGTGCCTGGTTGAGTGATGACCACTTGTCCTTAACCTGGGGGGAGGGGGGCTGGAACCATCCTCTGCTACCATGTGGGAGGTTAATGCTTTGATATTTGCTTTCCAATTGCCACGGACTAAGTCAAGTGAGAGTTTTTTTAAAGCAAGAGGAAGGATTTGGTTGTTGTTTGAACTATGTAATTCAACTGAGGCTTTATTCATTGAGGAAACTGGTATTTATGCGTTTTACGGAATTTTTAGTTTCCAGTTATCTGATATCTTAATTACTAAAAAAGCAATCCGTTAAAAATTACTCATGTAGCTAACAATATTGATTTCTTAATGAGGTCTTGTTTGTTCCTCTTTTTTCCAATGACTTCTAATCCTTTTTTTCCCAATGACGTCTAATCCTTTTTTGTATATAAAAACATTATCTTCAATTTCAATTTAATTTACCCACATGTCGCCCCGAATTCGATGATGTCGTTGTCGTGAAGGATTGCGAGTTGGTTGGGGGTTAGTTGTTTGTTGTTTACAACGTACCATTCATTGATCCACAGTCTTGATGAAGAATTAGGAATATCGATATTTTATTCTGGCTTGGTCTCTGCTAATGTTTGGGGAAATCAATTCGATTTGGTTTTCTGGGTGTCTTTGTGAGACTTTTTACTACTATGAGGTTGCACTGTTGTCCCTGAGGGTTTTGAAAGGGCAGCCCCTATATAAGGGGTGATGTCCCTCAGTACTCAATGCTTAGGAGGAGAGAAGGTTACTACTGAGAGTTCAGTGAGTGATAATTTTTATTTTAACCAACGGCTTTTTATAGTTGCCCTTATCAGTAAAACTATTAGACGTAATTACATTCTTCTCCTTTTTAACTGATTTGATTCTTCTCAAGCCTTAATTTGTTTCTTCTTACTGGGACTATCGTTTAGTTAGTTGATTTATAATCTCACATCTTCCAAATGTCAAAATGGGCGCAAACGAACATAGGTCTAACAGGGAATTACCGTGGAATAGTCGATGCATACTCAAGTTATGACTTCTATGTTATGAAGAATTATAAGTCTCAGTAATTAGGAGTAATTAGACGAACACACGTTCTTTTCCGCTTTGCTACCATTATCTTCCCTCTTTTAGCATGCCATCCAATATATTTGCAGCTAGTATATGCTTCAGTCGAAATTGCATAACGAAGGTTGCTTTGCCTAGTTTCACCTGCAGTATGCTTGCAATAAATCAATTTTCTAAACGCCGACATGCTTTGCCAATAATTGGGTTATTTTCCCGTTTGAATGGAATATTATATAACACTGTAATAAAAATGTTCCTACGTCACTTAATTTAAATGCCATCTATTATACGAACAAGTATTTTGGGCAATCTGGTAATTTCTTAATTCCGGCATGCAAAGAACGAGTGTTTGTGGTTAAAAAATTGAGTTTTGATTAATTCATTCATATTGTGAATTAAATTTTCTAAATGAATGCATCAAACACGTAGTCATATTCTTTTTTGGAGCTTTTACACCCATCTTATTACCGATGCCGTCATTCCCATGCAGGCTCCGGTTGTAGTAAGAGACATCTTGGTATGTAAAATCCAACCGAAACTTCCATGTAGCAACCACACCGTGTAAATGGGTCTCGACAATCGGAGAGAGAACGGGGGCTACCTCGTTCACCTCCTTTTCCACTTCCCAACCCAATCCACTCTCTCACCCACTAACATTTCCTGGTCGTCAAAAAGTCCAGGAAGCGACCTCCTCTCGTCGTATAGTTTTGGTGCTTAAGGTGCATTGAGGAACTTTATAACATTTCCGATGTAGCCTGCGCTTAAGACAATGGAGAGAAGTGACCGAGCTCCAAATGCCATTCGAAATGCGACAGTTCTGAAAGCTGCAAACGCTATATTCGGATGATTGTCTTGCACCAGGGAACTCTTCAGTCTTCCAATTCTTTTCCAAAGTCCCAGACAGCAGACCCTTTAACTTTCTACTGCCAAACACCGTAACACGCTGCAAGTGAGAACAAGGCGCAACCCACAGAGATCCATATCTCCCACCGAAAAGGTCTGTAGTACATTTCATATTTGAAGGTACCTTGGGGCTTGAAATAGGTGAGGAACAGGTAGCCAAATTTACCCACGGCAATAAACTCCATTCGCTGCCACGTCCAAAACTCTCCTATGGCGAATCCGACGGTCGGTCGATACTTCCAAAAATCATATCACATTTCGACGGCTCCTATGCCGCTGGATTCCATAAAGATGGGTGACAAATGTCCTCTACAGCATAGTAAAGGGTGGGACGTTGTTGCTCTATATTTATGTATTACAGGTTGTTACAGGTATTACAGGTTATTGCAGGTTGGAATGAACAAATGAACGTATTCCTCTAGAGATAAAGAAATCGTTCGAATTAATTTATGTCTACAAAGGATTTTGTGAAGTTGTGATGAAAATTGTTTTGGTGTAATCATTAAAAAACTATGTACTGGATAACTCGTGCTTGTTGTTGGCATATTGATTTAAGAAACTCATACAAATGGTGAATGTCCGACTGACAACTGCATAAATCAAGCACACTTATTTTCGCTCTTTTCACCCAGCTTCCGTCCAAGTCGACGTCGTCGTTCTCACCCGGGCTCTGCTTCGAGCAAGAGACATCTTGGAACCTAGAACCCAACATAAACCTGCTAGGTAAAAAGCATCTCGCTTAAATCTGTCTAGACAATAGGACAGAAAGACATTCTCGGTACAAAACACGAGACAAGATATCCCATGCGATACACAAACAAGAATGAGGACGGTTGCTACGCTGGAGTTGTAAAGTGACATCCCTCCACCTCCTTCCGCCATCAATGCTGTTCCTTTCTTTTGGAATGTTTTGACTTTATGACGCCGCGGAGGACCCGTTATAACCTCTTTCCTAGCTGACATAACCCCAGTGTTGTGGACCCATCTAAAGGACCGAAGAACCCGTGAATTGTGGTATGCTGAGATAACGGCGAAAGCGTTTTGAGGGAGCAGGGGCTCCGGGTCCACGTTTCGGTACCATGGGTGGAAGGGATACTTTCGCTTGACATATTGAAACTCTAGATGGCGCTTTTCCACTGACAGCACCACGTAGGCCCAAGTGGAATAGTTGCAAGCAATAAGACTCCTCTGCGCAAGGACATCTTCCCGGAATGTAAATCTGCTAGACTCAGCCCGGTCACTCAGTCGGTCATTATACGCCTCTACCCGATATCCTGGAAGAGGTAACCAGACAGTCAGAAGCTTACTCAAGCCATATATGATGGACCCCTCTTCTTTGGAACAATGGACCACAACGTATTGTAGATGAAGTCTGACTGCGAACAGAAACGCGCTGTGAAACAAGGATAAGCTGTGGTTTTTAGTCCTGGAGTTCGGAGGAAAAATGTACACGAACTGCCTGGCCTGCGGTAATGAGCAAATTTCTATGGTTCTTTTCAAAGCAACGTCGTTTTGGCGGTCATGCAAGGCTCTAGCTAAGGTTAATAGGGTAGAAAATCCTTCAAATACCTCTTGCTGTCTCATTTTCCACATCTCCACCCAAAGCAGGCAATCTATGAAACTGACAAAACATCCAGAAAACCTATTGCTACTACTTCATACATGTTGTTGTCCAACTCACCTAAACGTTATCTTTTCCAAAATGCTCTTCTGGTGGAAGTTGGTGTCTGCAAGTTCCCCGTACCCTCTTTCATATATGAATCGGTTCGTTTCGATAACGGGGTTCAAATTAGAGTTGGGTCATGCTGTTGCAAGGACAGAGTGTATGAGTTGTACGTTTTTATTATTTTCGAACTTCGTTTTACCGTACACATTATATAGACCAGTACAATTGGCGTAACAACGTTAACATAGATGAAGAACCTAACCGTACCTATTGATTAACAATAAACTACGATTTGTATAAACCTTGTACCCTTAGGTAGCACAGATCTGCTTATGGACGAAACTCAGTTTAATAGTCTTGACATCGTTAATTTATTCGGTTGACACACCAAGTAAGTATGAAGGTAATCTTAATTTTGAAAGTGATAAATGAAAAATACAGTTTTTCTTTTATACCTATAAAAATGAATGTCCAAGCATTATAGTTATAGTATGTGTAGTACGTAAATGTGTCTCTGAGCAACGGCTGATTGATACAGCACACGCACAGAGAAAAAGTGGCCATTAGACTGGCAATTTAACTTTTGCGTTATGTAAGTGTCATCAATAACCAGACGAATATGCATCACCCGTAGGGGCCTGATCAACTTAACCTTTAATTGCGATTAGTAAAGTTTTGAATCATCTCTGAACCGCTGTTCTATAAAATTGGATTTAGGAAATTTGTCTGCTTCGAAATTCTGTAGACCTTACAACCTGGGATCTTTGTCCAGATTCCCCAATAATGAATAGCAAAATTACCTGGATGATGGCTGCAATCTACCTTTGCCGTGGCTTCTACGAGACACTTCCGTCTGGCTTCTAACCTGGAGTGTTGCAGAAAATGACCTCAAGTGATGATACCTATTGTCCTGACGATGAACCTGATAATGCAGATTGTTGTACTAGGGGCTACTCCATTGATTTTGGTTGGCGCAAAATAACGCCTGGATGAACCAATTTTTAATGCTGGACTGTTCTTCACAGTTCAGAATGTCAACTATACAGAAAGTTGACATTCTCTTGGATCCGTATTATTTAATAATTAACAGCCTTAATGAATGTCATTCGAAGTTATCAGCATGATCCTTATCCGGTACCCAACGCATTGAAGCGTTGAAGGGATCCTCGCATGCGTCGTTGCTTCCGGTTCTTTAGGAGGAGACGAAGTTACTGATGGTTTCATAACTAACTGCTATACCTATAAGATAAACAGTAAATTTAATCAGCGTCTCCAATCAATCTCCAATCAAGAAGGATTAAAGGTAGGAACTTACCGTTGTGTCCAACGATGTAAAGGAAAAATATCAGCAAAGATAACGACTGCCCCACGCGTTCCATTGTGACTGTTTTATGCCAACAAGAAGATTTATGTTTTCAACTTTCACCACAAAAATTGCAGACAAATTTAACTTTATGGTTCAAACGGTAGGAGGACACAGGTAATTTTTGTATAAAATCTCAAACACTTGGATTAAGAAAAGTCGATATAGAATATTTTGTATATTTCAAATCAGTTGAAAATTTGGAGACAATTTTCTTCTACAGGTGTCTTTCTTTCTCCCTGGTTATATTGATTTTTTCTACGCGATACATAGAAAGCAAAACGGAAAGGGAAAGTGGACTGCGTTCTCCTACAATGTAAATCGATAATAATGTAAAGTCGGATGAAGTAAGCAACTCTAGGTGCAAAAAGAGTCAGTGTTTGGCATAGAAATATATTAATACGAACTAGAAGAAATGACAGGCCGCAGAAATAAAATGTGATGTGAAAAGGCCCTCTGCATCCAGCTCCGTTCAAAACGAGTTAGTAAAATAGATGTGAAAAAGGTGGTGCTGGGCGTATAGGT
>JAQGCL010000816.1:0-11033 GCA_034699605.1 Isotomiella paraminor
CCGTTATTCAACGTCGGTATGTCGGGTAGTCAGAATGCCCATTCTTAGCAATTGGCTTAAATTAAATTAATAATTGTTCCCGTCATTCCAACTTCAACAACGAAAAGCAAAGCTTCCCACGTAGACGTACAAAGCAAGAATAAAACAAGACGAGATGGCTGCGGAAAAAGCTTTCGCTTGAATACGTATATACAAACACATTGAAACATGTAAACCATACATAGGACACAAACGAAAACAGAACTTACATTTCCGCGTATTCAAAATATAGTGGAGTTAAATGAATTAAATTTAAGAACTTAAGTTAATGTCTATCCTGTTGCACACTTGCTATACTTGCAATGCCATTGTAACGAGATAGTCATTACCACATTACCCCTAGGCATCACTCGGTCCAACGAAGACAGCAATTATTACTGAAGTTTAAATACTAGAAAACGACGATGGAACGCGGAGTGGGTTGCATGGTGTACGTACACTCAAAGCTGAACGGACAGCAAAGCGGTTATAGTGTAGTCCAGATACGCGTAGTAGTATTCACACTTGAGGGACGTATTGAGACTGGAAAGCCTGTACTCTCCAACTCCGACAGGCACAACTAGTGGCCTCGTCGCTCGCAACTTTCGTCGAAGATACTTTGAAGAAGCGTGCAATCCAAAGGATACCTTCCGCGAATGTAGAACCGCTGCTCCGAATACGACAACATCAATGCCAAATGGTAGTACCACATGCACCACGATGGGAATGAGTACTGTAAGAGCTGGAAACATACAGTATATTGATACCGGAAGGAAGCCTATCAGTTTGATGGCTCCGAAGTTGCAAATGACCCCTAGAAGCATCCCACTACCCATCAATACCAACGTGTACGAGCCACATCCATAGAGGTAGGGTAAGGAGTACATTGAACATACAGTAGAAAAGAGATGGAGGAAATTCCGTGGATGTCTGATCCTGTCAATTTTTTTGATTATATGGTCCCCCGACGTTGCAATGAACAATAGGAAGCAGTACACAAACAACCAAGTTCGAATCATTTCAACAGCATAGGAGGAAAGTATGATTGCTCGGATAATAACGGATGTAATTTTGAAGGCAATCATAGTTTGGACCGAATGTGGCACCAGTATTTGCAAGTTGTAGCCTGGAGCATCTATTCCCGTAACTAGGAACCCAACGACTGAGGCACATCCAAAGGCTGCTCCTGCATAGATGACGTAACGACTGTATTCAAATATTATGTCCCTTCTAGTATTGGAGCGTCCATCTATATTTAAACAAGAAGGAAATTATTGCCTTGGTGATACTCCCGCACATGGCTACGAACTTACAGGAGTCTACGATTAGTTCCATTTCAAGAAAGGTGTTTCCCATTTCTGCTACCATAGCTCTGCAAGATAGCGATATCCAAAACAACGGAACCCAGAACAGGCTCATTACGCCGTAGAATACAAAGTGCACAAGGTGAGTTATTGGTATCGTTTGATAACTCTTGTATCCCCGCCATGTACAAAATAGAATTACCCATTTGTTGACAATATTGAATAGAGACCCAATTACGACCAACCAAAATCGCCAAAGTCTGGAAAGGGGTAGGTCGGCATAAAACTTCTTCCTTTTGAGGTCTACTCCAAGTGGTGGTAGGTACAGTCGTTGGAAAGTGTTATGGTAGGCTTCCCAAAATTCCCAAAATTCTCTGCCCGGCATTTTGCATTTTTCTCTTTTGAGCAAAGGACCCTGTTAACATGGAATCCAGTTGCGAAGGACTAGCGCAATGCAGATATTTTGTCCACTGACATTCAATTATGCATTGAAAAATCATTCATATGATTTAACATTGTGGCCATTGTAAATGGAAATTTTATTTCTATGTTATATGAGTAGCCTATGCAACTACTTGTATGACTTATGTCAATAGTATGTAGGTTATCTTCTGTTTTATTATTACACAACCTTACTTCACGAACACTCCTGAATTGACGATGAAGGAAACTTTGAGAAAAAATTGAGCCGTGATGAATAAATAAAGACCTTATTTTCGCTTCCATATTATACTATAGTACATTCCTCGTTTAAGACATTTTAAACTAGTAAAATTCAAAATGAAAGGAACAGGGGCAGCATAAGTTTGTAAAATCTGTATTGGATGCATAATTGCCAACAGATCGGATGGTTGAAGGGAATCCAAATCTGCATATGAAAGTTATCTTGCCCTTTGCATGAACGGTATCTATGTTTGCCCGAATAGTACAATTTGTTGCAATAGTTCAATTGGTTTGGGCCGCGGCTATCTGATGCAACAGCGTACTGAACACTCCAGATACAACGTTTGTCCTATTTCCCTTCCACAGCAACATACACCAAAAACAGGTCATCCATCTACACAGTACTTGGAAAGTCCAAAAGCTGGAGAAGGGGGAGAGGACGAAAATGGTATATGCGGTATGAGTCAGAGAGAGAGAGAGAAGCACGGTCTTAAATTGGATTTGTTAGCCATACCGCTTACATATCGGGAACTCGGAGAAAGTAAAAACCGGCAGTGGATATAACCCGAGTCAACTACAAGGAACGACAAAGGAAGGTATTCGTAGATATATGATCACATGCTATGCTCTCTTTTTCATCAGTCCAACCTCGCACACCATCGACATTCCTTGCAGAAGACCTACGCAATTTTCATTAATTCCATTTTGAATTTGAGGGCCGTAGGGAGGTTAGGTTATTCGGGAATCTGCCTCTTCTTCTTCCATATTCTGCAATCGTCTTACTTTCTTTGACTGATAAATTATGTCAGAAGGGGAAAGTAATGGTTGGGCTCTTCATGGAGGAAAATGCAAGGCATTGGGTATATAATACATTGATTTGCGTTACATGTTCCACATTGCATATTCCATTTTTGTGTTTTCCAATCATTGCTGTAGGTCTAACGTCACCTGAACAGAAATCGCCGATAGCTTTGGTGTTTGGAAACCTAGACGTATACAATGTTTACACTTCTTTATTTTGTTCAAAAAATAACGGTTAGAAGGGAAAGTGTGTAGTTAGGTATTTTTGTGTTTTGAAACCATCGAATCAACAAAAGATTTCCTTGTTATCATCTTATTTTCATTTTAATTTTTTATACAGTTGCTGCAGATAATCCTGAAAAAAGTCATTGCCTTCTGGCCTCTCCCTGACAGGAACTACGACTACCCACCACCCCCACATCCCCCACCGTTTTGGGGCCTACGATTAGTCTCATCTGATTTCAACAACGGCATCCTCAGCTTGCCTTATCCACCTCCATTTCGCCTTCGACTTCACAAAGTGTTCCCCTACTATGACTCCCACCAAATTGAAGGGGAGGAAGACTGGGAGCAGTCGTATGACAACTGCCCTAATCGTGCACCTGTTCCCATTGAGGGGATTCCAAAGTTAACTCCCTCCATGTGTCACAGGATGCAAGTAAAAATTGATAACTCCTGCAGCCATAACCATGAGGGAAGTTACGAGGATGGACCAGATTTCCAATACGAATACCCAATGGCAGTGGAGGCAATCACATTCATGAACTGTGCAACCGTTTACGGCATCCATCTACGGGGGTTGGACCTCCAATGTTACCGATATGTTTACCTGCTCCCACTTGCCAGGGCTATAAACCGTCGTTGCGACCAACTAAGAGTACAGGTGTTGGGGTGTCTTTGCCCAGGTGTTGCGGAGACGATGAGATGTAACTCCAGCCTTGTTCTCTCTCCTAATGGAAATTTAAAGAAATTAACCATTTCCCCACCATATGATGGTCATGATTCAAACGGGGGCTGCTCTGACATGTATCACATTGGCCAGGGCAATGGTTGAAGCTGCCACATGTTTGGAAACCTTGGACGTAAAGTGTAACTTTTTTCTGGATTTGTCAGCCGCAAAATAACGACAAAAAGGTTGGTTCAATCCGTGTACTTTTTCAGATGATTATGTACTCTTCTTACAAGCATCCACTTTTTCATCTCAGGTAATTTAAATTCCATCAAATTAGCTTAATTATAGCGATACTCAATTGACTGTACTACATAACGTACCCACAGGGATTGATGGACATGCTGACCGGCTGTGCACCCACACTTGAGTCACTGGACCTTTCCCTGGGTGGGACTGACACCATGGAAGAGATACATCCAGAGGCGTTAACACAACTTGAAGAGTTTCGGATTGGCCCAATGCCGCAGCTTACCACACTTCTAGTTGCTCTTCCGTCAAGATTTAAGTTTGTGGGAGCGTTGGCCGAGTGTATCTTTGCCACTACATGATTGCGGTCGCTGACCATTACCTGTAATGACAGCGAATCACTTCAAGACTTTGTTGACAGTTTGCAACGTAACCACCCCCGACACCGGAACGAGACGTTGTGGGAGTTGAAACTCCTTGGCATTTCTGGTTTATGCGGAATCTTAAATTTTTCTACCCTCCATTTAGGGTTTCCAAATTTGAGGGTTCTGTGGTTGAAAGTGGGATTGGGGAATAGGAATGATCCATTAATGCAATGTCTGGACCATCTGCAGGGGGTTTTTAGAGACCTGTCTCAATGGAAGTTTTTGAAGGATGTGGATTTGAAAATCCAATTTCCGTTGAGTTATTTGTACTTGGCGGAAATGTTGCTGGGTCTCGGACGGCAGGATTATTGGAGAAACGGAAGCATTAGGAACTTTAGGCTGGAGGTTGGAGACGATTCTTCCTTTTTCACCCTTCCAGTACATGCCAACTTGACAATTACGTCCATGAAAGAGGCACTCTTAACCTTGAAATGCATGGAGAAAGTTACTTTGGCACACCTCATGGTACGTCTATTCCAATGTCAAACGTACAATTGAGAATAATTCGATTTCTAATAGATGCCTGCTGCTACGACCCAACGACTTCTGGAATACATAATGGAAAATACTCTTCAAGTCACCTTTGCTGACGATACGTATGACCATCCCTAAAGAGTGGAAGGATCTGCCACTTACGTTGTTGAAGCACTAATACTCAATTTTACCTGTTGTGAATACATTTGTAAACTTCTTATTGCTGAACCATAAAATGTTTAAATCAATGAAATGACTATAGCTAACTGAAGTAACCGTGTTCAAAAACAGTATGAGTCGGTCTAAAATTTCAAACGTTTTTTTGGAGTATACCCAAATAAACCAAAGAACCACTAATAACCCTGGGTGATTCTGGAATTTCCGAACCAAAATTTCTGGAATGGTAGGCCCTTGGAAGGGATGAATGGTCACATACATATTTTTTTCCATAGTTCCTTGAAGGTAAAATGTTTATGGTCAAGAGGAATTTCCCTATATGGCATACAACATACAATTGCACCCATGTGGTTTAACTACAATGTTAGTAGGGCCACTCACAATGGAACGTAGCTGGTTTATTCACATACGCTTTGGAGGAAATACGACTGAGGAAAGCTATAATTTAACTGTAGTGACCTAACTCCATGATGTATCCAAGATTCCATTGTAAGTTAGACTTTTTGTACGCAGGCACAAGAGAAAATAAAGTTTTGTGCACTAAAAGCAGAGCAACGGAATTTGTTGGATTGGAATATTGTATATGATTTTATGCATACAGCATGCAAGCAAGGGCTGAAAGTTATGCGTGGAAAATAGAGACTATGCTCCACAACAGAGCACACAACAAAGGACTGACAGACGTAGAAAGTGTAGAGAGAGATGCAATGCAACTCGTTCCTGTCCTGCAGCGTTAAAGTTGGGATGGGATAAAGAAAAGCCACTCGCTAAAAACCACCATCGTCTCTCTCTCTCTCTCTTTTCCTGCGGGTGTCCATTCCGTATATCAACTGACTGCATATATGTGTGTTTGCTATTACTCACATTCACATCTCTTCTTCACTGTGCAAGTCAGCTGCGTTTGGCTGTTGTTGTTGGCTGAATACTTGGGTTTTCTTCGTTTGACAACTTGTGGATCGATTTATTTTAACCTGAATGTTTCAGTTTGGTTTTTAAGCACTGATGAATTGGTAGATATCCATTGGTAGCTACGATATGGATACGACAAAAGATGACCATCACAAAGAGAAAGAGGAGGAATTGGATATAAAATTGCATTCCATAAAAGTGGTAATTTATTGACTTTTAATCATTTCAAAATGCTCAAAATGATTGAATTTTGATTAAGGAGGAGGAACACAAGGTCGACGAGGACGAGGACGAATATGTACTGGGACTCAATAGTGACGATGAGGACTTAGACATCAAAACTGCGCACAAATGGGACACCAATAAAAAGGACCAGTAAGTGCTTTGAATCAGGTCTAAAGATTCCCTTGTAAAAGGTCAATTCCTTTATTACAGTTCCTGCGACCAATGCACATTTCAATTCCACACACTCATGTCCCTCGCAAGACACAAAACCTCCACCCATCCACCCCCTTACTCCTGCTCTGCCTGCTCAAATACGTTAAAGTCCGCCAACGGGTTTTTGAAGCATTGCGCACACACTTGCACTGCCATTGTGGGGAGTAAGCCTAGGTTTGGAGGCTGCACAAAGTGTGGAGCAGCCTTTATTTCAAGGTATACAAGCCGCGTACATGGCTGCGTGGGGAAGGCAAAAAGAAGCAAGAAAAGGGAGAAGATGGAATTCATTAAGGACATTTTTCTAGCCCAGCTGCCTGTGAAGAATGAAGGGGAGGAGGACGGCTCCCCAACGACAGGTTGTGGACCTGGACGGCGCCGGCGTGGGCGGCCGGTAGAGTGTGGGATCGATAGGAAGCCAAGGCAGTGCTTGATTTGTGGTAAAATCTCATCCACTCTCCTCGTAGCTGTGGCACATGTGCGGGCTGTTCATAAGAGCGAACTCAAGGCAGCAAATCCCTCAGCCGTGACTTGTGAAGAGTGTGGCTTTCTGGCTCACGATGATGCCAAATTGAAAATACACAAAACGTGCAAGCATTCAAAACAAACAAGTACAATTGAATAAAAATGTAACGATTGACACGGCTTAAGACTCTATAGATAACAAATTCAAAGCTCAACGGAAAGTAAAGCGGTGATAGTGTAGGCCAGGTACGCGAAGTAGTAGTCAACTTTGAGGGACCGGTCGAGACGGTAGAACCGATAACCAACGAGTCCTCCACCCAAGACAATTGGCCGTAGGGACCGCAGCTTCCGTCGTAAGTACCTTGAGGATGGATGACAACAAAACGGTTCCTTCCTTGAATGCAAAATGGATGTACCTACTTCCCCTACATCAATTCCCAACGGCAAAGTGACATGCACGATTATGGGAATCAACACTGCTAATGTTGGAAATAGAGAATAAATCGAGACAGGGAGCAAATCTATCATTTTGATAGCTCCATAATTACAACATGCTCCAAGAAACATCCCACACCCCATCAGGACACATATGGATGGTTCAATTCCACGAGAGAGTACAACGTTCATTGAGGAATAGGAGGAAAAATGTTGGATGAAAGTCCAAGGATGTGGGACTTTGTCAATGCCTGTCAATATTTGCTCCAGACACTGTGCTACCACCAGCAAAATGCATCATACAAAAAACGAGCTTCGCACAACTTCAAATGCAAAGGAAAAAATTATAATTGTGCGCATGGCAAACCACAGAATTTTGTAGACTCCATTTGTTTTGACTGACGATGGAAGGAGGAGCCCCGCGTTATGGGCTGGGGCGTCCATTTCAAAAATGAGACAACCAAGAGTTGCCCCACACGCTATTCCGAAGCCGATGTAGATTACATAGCGGCCAACCTGGAAAACACGGTCCCTTCTGTTATTGGATCCCACCACTACGAAAGAAGGTACGACTTGACATACTGAAGGATCATACGTTTTTTACTCACGACGCCGTTCCATTTGTAAAACCGTGTTTCCCATTTCCGCGGCGGCTTCTCCGGCAAATACTGATATGATCACGAGCCCAATCCAGAATAGACTGATCAAACCGTAGAATACAAAGTGCACAACTTCGGCACGTCGTACATCGCGGTATGACTCAAATCCTCTCCATGTACTGAACAGAAACGCCCAGATATTCAAACTATGGATAAGAGTGAAAAAGTTGATAAACCAGAAGCGCCAACGTCCAAAGAATGATAAGTCCGCGAAGAACTTGTTCTCAGTCACATCAATACCAAGTACAGGTTGATAGAAACGTTGGAAAAGGGAATTGTACGCTTTGCAAAATTCCCAGAATTCTTTGCTTGGCATTGTTGGTTCCTCTTTTAAGAGGTTCATAGTCTACGAATGCGGAACCACAAGCTGTCGCATTGCAGATATTGATTTCATCAATCTCCATTTATGCTAATTCAATCACCCAACGAATGTAAATGACTGGAACCCATAAAAGAGGTCTTTGAGTCCAAAGCAGTTTATTGAGGTTATGTAATGTCCGTATTATTCTGTGGAGGATTACGCATGGATATTAGGGCTTCAAAGTAGAAGCATATATTGCAAAATGAGCCTTGCAGAAATGTCGCATCGTTCTCCCAAAGGCAGAAGTTGTCATTGGCCATACTGTCCAAATTAAGACGGTCTCCATTTTACTAGGCATGGAAACCCATAGCTTGTATGCAGGTGTAATATTTATGTCCAAATCTGATGTACCCAGACATTTTGTATAAAATGCCGATGATAAAAATGTCAAGAATAAAATTTCCCAATTCGTTTTACTTGTCACTCAAGTCAGACAGTAAGGGACAAATCGCACGATTTCTATGGTCAAAATTCCCAAATTTTTGTCATTCATAAGATTATTTAACCATGAGCCCCTTACGTTTTCTTATAGAACACGTAACGAACTTAATCAGAGTTTCTGATCCTTCACACATGAATGTGAGATCATTTGGCAAGTGGTGAATTCATGTGGTGAAGGATCAGAGGGAAATGTCCAAATCTCGTTCGAACCAAAAATGTCCGAGTTTGCTTGCATTGGTTGCGAAACGAAGTGGGAGGGAACAATAGATGGGGAAATATGATGTCTGATTTATGCCGACAAACGCCTTACGAAGTTTGAAAAGGAACAACTTTCTTACGAAGGGCTAAATGGACATATTTTTTCAGTGGTATTGAGGTGTGTATTTTTGTAACAAACTGCTAATTGCATTGAAATTTACAAGGGATTTTTTCAAATATTAAACAACACCAAGTGCTATGCAATATTTTTTCAATGGGGGAATTTGTGAGCTGTCCATTACATTTTAACAATTCTTACTTTAATACTACTTTTCATGAGTTAACGTTACTTCTTATTTGTCATTTTTATTCAGAAAAGTCTACACAAACACCATGTGAGTTTTAAGGAAATATACCAAACCTATTGACCTAGCTCAAATACACGCATAGCATTTGTAAAAAAACGCCTTCATCGTCGTCAACTACGAAACCTCTATTGGCACCTAACTGCCCATTATGATCAGACACTTCGTATTAATATCATTTGTCGTACTTTTATGTCCGTCAATTAGAAAATTTTCCCAATGTTCAAGGGTCATTCCATCCGGAGTTTTATTATATTGATAGGTGTTATTTGACTCTTTGGCATATGCTCAGAGAGAAGGAATGACATGGGAACTTTGACGTGAGAAACGAAAAACCCACCTTTAATATGGAACTTTTCAAACTTTATTCTTGATAGACAAAAAAACAGGAACAGACATTTGGATCTAGAGGATTCTTTGAGCTCTAAAAAGGGGGAAAAGAAAAGACTAAAGAGCTAAAATCTACTATGTCCTAAGGGGGCTAGGGGACCATCCGGTCATTTTTTAGTTATCTTCCTCAATTTAGTGAGTTTTTTAAGTTTTAAGATTTCCGAGGCTCCCGACTGGAAGATCGTAATTTCCATGCAATTTCGTTCGTTTTGATGAAAATTTATTATTTAATTATTTAAAAATTATTTAAGTTTTATTAAAATATATTGATATCAGTAGTACGCAAAATCGTGGCCAATTCTGTTTAAGGACATGGCGGTACTAATGGATCGCACAGATCCAGAAAATATGTTTGTATGGAGTTATCTTCTGTTTAACTTTTGAAATGACTTTTGTGGAAATGGCGAAATAAAGTACGTTCTCGGTGAATTTCAATGACAAATATTAAATTTCCAACTTCATAACACTCATGCCTCGAATCATTATTGTTTTTACTTGGACAACTGGGAATGCCAAATTTGAAAATTCGAATGACATACTAATTTGCCCAATATGATATCAACATCAAACGTAAAATGTGATTCAGATGGACTAGCCAAAGAAAAGAATTTTGTGTTCCTTTTGGAGCTTCGTACCACAATCCCATTCCTTATCTCTGAGCGAGCAGTGCAATCCACTGTCTCACTCATAATAATAATAATATTATTATTTTTTAATGACTCCTCCTCTATAACGGACAATACTCGATCTTCTCAAGTTTGAGCACTAACTATAACGAACTACGCCAAAGATAATCCCCTTATTTCGGGGTTCTTGTACATTATAAAAATAATCGAATAACAAAAACTAAATTGCTTTTCGTCTTCAAAATGCCATACCGTGATACGGCATAACCATCGGTAACCTTTCAAACACAATTTTTCAATTAATGGATTCCACCAGCCGTATTCATGTGAAACTGGTCGACAATTCGGATGTTCTTTCCTTTTCTGGACGATTCTAATGCCTTATTCCCACACAAGCTTTTCTATGATTCGATTAACCTAAATTATGCAAATTCAGATATGGCCACAACGGTTAATTTCATTACTTTTTAATATTCTTGGGCGGCCAGAGTTGAATATCATTACCCAATTCTGCCATATCAAACGCTGCCAAGATTGATCACTGGTAGCCATCGTATAACGTCACTCTGTGAATTTTTTAAAAATTGTACGAACCGCAATTTGAAGTTGGTGTTGGTGACGATTGGCCCACATAAAAGGTATTAGGAAAATCAGAATGAAGGTGAAACAAAGAAGGACTTCCCTAAAGTTTTGGCGCCACAAGAAACTTATTCAAATTTCAAATTACATCATTACCTTGGAAGAGTACA
>JAQGCL010000817.1:0-11030 GCA_034699605.1 Isotomiella paraminor
CAACTCCCTCATATCGTAGTCATCAAAAAAATGTTTCACGGGTGGCAAATGAAGCACGAGGAGCATTGTTTTTTATGGACACTTTGGTGCAGTCCATAGTCTTTCTGATAACCTCTGGTATGTTATCCGGAGGGTCGCAGGGAGAGAGTGGGGGGTATGGGACCCCCGGTGTGACTGCGGTCAGTAAGACACGTTCAAAGCCACCAGTTTCCAAGTGGTACTGCGATTCTGCCACTGCCCTAAGGGTTCTGCCCTAGTAACTCTGGTAACTGCCCTTCCAAATGGTCCACATAGTATAAATAGTTTTATGGCCTCCAATTTTTGACAATGTTTCCTTGTCCAGACCAGTTATCACTATGACGCTGTTTAGTGTCAAAATCGTAAGTGTGGTGCGTCAATGACAACAACCTTCGTTGGCTTTCTGAAGTGGACAAGCGAAGTCAAATCCTGGCTTTCGTTAAATGGTGTAAATTACTATCTATGGCATTTTTATCGAAGGTTTTGAACTTGGATGGATCGGTCGGGGGACAATTGAGGCTTACGTCATGGCAAGTCGAACTGTCTTTGGTTCAGTATGACTCATAGCAATTGGTACTTGAACTTTACCGTGTTTATATACTTTTGTATTTATATCGTGGCTGTAAAAACTGTTCTTACTACTTCCCTCTTTAATTCAGGTGATGTCCACTTGCCGCGGCGTCCTACGACCGTCTATTTTTGAACTCATTGTGTCACTTTTATGCATTTTCTACAACATTTCTTTCCCTTCCTGTTCGAACTTGCAACATGGATTGATGGGGACAATGTAGCCAATGGATGGAAATCTCTCACCGCCCTGACAAAAACTAGCCTGGTCAAAGTTACCAGAGGATCGCGTCACGAGAACAATATTGACGTCAGTGGCTTGATGATGCATTTACAAGTCCGCATTGCATTATCCTGTATTTGAGGTCAGCTCAGGTTTGAGAAATTAAGTTTCCTCATAACTAAGGAAATACGGAAATAAGAAAAAACCAGTGAAATAAATAAATAAAAATAGATAACAAGGAAATAAAGTGTCATTGATTGCTACGCGCATCAGGAAACCTGTGGCATCAAATTTTCTTCTGTCAAACTTTGCAATATCGTTGATATTAAAGATTGATTGGTCTGGCTTTTTAAAGAACGAAACATGGTTCCGTTACGTTTGATCTACCTTCACTCATTCGTCAGTTTGGTAAATGTTTGTCGTATTTCCACCGACCTCTGATAGGTTGTAGTTTTTTTTACATTTTGCAGGGTTTTTCGCTTATTAACATATCCCTTGAAGTATTTCAACATTACGAGGCTAAGGCACCGCCGACCGGTATGGGAACCAAAAGGACATGTTTCACTATATAACCACGTTTTCGTTTGCTATGATCCACACAGAACCACGCACGGTCCTCAAATGGACCGTCACACTTACAAACATGGGCGTAAATGTCGCTGCCCTGTGGGGATATGGACAGGTACGAGCCCTGTTAGGTTTCACCATTTATGTTGATTTATTTCCGTATCCTCGTTTTGTATCAGAAATACGCCAAATGCACTCTCTGGTGTTCCACGTTCCATCTGCTATTCTACCTCCTCGACAGCTACATGTCATTGTGTCCATCCCTAGGCTGCGGGGCGAAAGCTGACGGGGAATGGAAATGGAAACGGCTTATGATATCCACCACCTCTTATATATGTATCCTAGCTGTTCTATCGATACTCTTAGGTAGTCTTCTTTTGGTCAAGGCTCTCTGGCTAGCGACGTACTTGAACACGCATGGACTCTTTCCTGGGCTGTGGAAGTCGCTTAGTAAAAACCGAAAAACCTGTGCGTCCCTGCACTTTGTGTCTATTTCGGTAAGACAATTAATCAAATGTGCATCTGAAGATGGCAGACATATAATGACATTTCATTTGGTTAGCCCACCCTCATGTTCCTCTACAATGAAACCAACAACTTTGTAAGGAGAACGGAGAGTCAGGGAG
This sequence comes from Isotomiella paraminor, assembly GCA_034699605.1. Classification (NCBI taxonomy): domain Eukaryota; kingdom Metazoa; phylum Arthropoda; class Collembola; order Entomobryomorpha; family Isotomidae; genus Isotomiella; species Isotomiella paraminor. Next base: position 2,002 of record JAQGCL010000817.1, read on the forward strand.
GTGTGAAGCTAAAAAAATTAAAGACCCTTCATCAGATATTTTGGTTTGCAGATGTCCTCTCATTGGTTGTGATAGCATTGGTTCTACTGACAGTTATAAGCAATGGATTCCTATACCTTGGTCTTTGGCAGGTGAGATTAGTCATGTCGTATTTCCTTTTGTCGCTTTTAACTTGTGTACCCAACGCAAAGGGACGCCCTTCTTACTTCCAAATATTCATTTATACCAAATTTGTCCTGACGACATGGAGCAGCACGATTGCCTTTGGAAGACGACAGGCCCAGCTTGAAATTACATCAGAGTACTTTGTCGTAGCAACGCATGTGTTGTATTTATTTTTGCTCATTGAGATTGTCATTGCGTACTACTACAAAGACAAAATGGTGGAGGCGTGGGTGACGGAACCGGGGGGCAACAATCCCAGCTGGAATTTACCATTGGTTCCATTGAAACGATTGGCGGGTATGATTCCACAGTGAATCAGCGGTTAGTGATCATTGAAGTTACCTTGTAGACATTCAAACCGAACCAGTCGGAACCGGCAGCACATCCACCGTGTACCGCTGTCACATCGCTCGTGGAAAGAGAACCTGCTGTTCTACAACAAAAAGCCTTCCTGCCGCCATCAAGTATTTCAATATTCAAGACGCAGACCAGATTTGCCATGAGTTAAGTAACCTCCATCGCATCGTCAAACTCCGGCATGACAACCTCGTAAGATTCTACGGCATAGTTGTCGAGAACACCATGGTGAGCGCCGTCTTTGAACTTTGTGAGCAAGGGAGTCTAAAAGAGGCACTGGTGGACTTAGCCAAAGAAACGGAAGCAAGGACGTCAGGGATACATCATATTCTACTACACCAGTTGACCCTCTGGTCCCAAGAAATTGCAATAGGAATGAGATTCCTAGCAGACAATGGGGTAAGGTTCAACAGAGTGGGAATAGCTACCGGCTAATTTGCAAATGTGTCCAGATAATCCATGGTGACTTGGCCGCCCGAAACGTCCTACTGTCGCCCAGCTTGACAGCAAAAATATCCGACTTTGGCCTCTCCCACAAACTATACGGCAGTCGTGTTTACCAGAGGCTCGCCCAAGGAATCGCTCTGCCTTGGAAGTGGATGGCACCCGAGGTTCTGACTGATTGGAAAGTGGTGAAGGGTTCCGATGTATGGTCTTATGGCATGACTATGTGGGAAATATTTTCCTTGGGGGATGATCCGTGGAATGGCTACATCTGGGACTCCCAGTTCAGCATATCTGTTCTTCAAAGCGGGGTTAGACCACCCTGCCCACGTTATGCTCAGCATCAATTGTAAGGAAGCATACGTTCAACAGTTTTGTGTGCCCACTAAATGCTCGCGTTTGTTTCAAGCTATGAAAGATACATGTTGCCATGCTGGGATTACGATCCAATCACTCGCCCCACTTTCCAACAGTTACGAGACCAAGCACCCACGTCCGTTGGGCAACCCAGTCCCGTGTAGGCCACACCTACTTTCCGTTTGTAAATGTCCAAACCTACGGTCGTCGCAGTCAACTAATATTTTTAAATTTCAACAGCTTGTGAAATGTGCAAGATGTTACTCTGCACCAGTGCGCTCTTATCGTTTAGTAGTGGTTGGTAGAGCAACTTATTCCGACTTGGAACAATGGAAAATTCTTTAAGACCATGATTTGTAGTATATGCCTTCGCCACTCCAGCATTGGTGTTAACATAATAATAAACCAGATATAAAATATAAGGCTTGGTCCGTCCGTTGTGCCTTTCATCAGCCGTCCTGCGAATATAAGGCATGCAACAATGAACTGAAGCGGGCATATTTAAAAATTAAATCAGGATTTCCAGAGCTTTTGTTGTGGCGACCAATACAAACAAAACCAAGGGGAGGCAGGCAAGATGCAAAAAATTGAATGCATTTTACAGTCCTCCAAACCGGCACATAATGCATCAAATATCCAATAGGGTCTCGCGATGCCAGTATAAAACAGTTCAAAACACACCATTTCTAGTGCGAGTACAAGTCTGTACAAGGCATGCAATATTGAATTGAATTAAAGAAATATTGATGGGAAAGTTAGAGGGATGCGTTTCATTTTACGGTATGGATTGTTGATTCTGCTTGTAGAAGTGGTTTGACACAATTGCAAACTTTGCTGATTTAGTTGTATTTAAAGTCATTTCCATTGCAGATAGTTTTCGTTTTCTCACGGCGTATTGCATCACACGTTTGTTTGTAAACGTCAAATAAAATATATTATGTTATGATAATGATAATGCATTCAATGGTCTCTACCGCATCGTTTTCGTTGATTAAAATTATACACATCCTTTTCAAACGAATGACATTCACGTGTAAAAAAGGCTATTGATTTGTGTTTTAAATTTTAAACAGCCGGTTATCCAACGGCATTTTTGAATACACAAACTGACAATATTCTGTTCATCTCAGGACCTACCGAGACCAACATCATGAGGGCGCTGAAGAAACCAACATAGTCCTTGTAGTCGGTCAACAAGCCTTCGATCCTTCTGTCCAAGCTTTCAACCATTCCTTAACGTCAGGGACTATTCCCAAGAACAGTTGCAGGTCATTGCTTTCCAACTTCAGTGTATCTTAAACTGCGAATCCTTACATTTGGACCATTTAGCAGTAGCCGATATGAACATCCTTCTGGCTTAAAAATTGTGGCTATACTCCCTATCTATTGCATGGGTAAAACTTCGTAATGACGCAATTGAGCTACGGAAAGCGCGGAGCATCAACCACTTTTAGATTTCACAACCAACTGGGATAATCAGCACGCTGTCCACCATAGCATGCCTCGTGATAGTTAATTAACGGATGCAGGGTTAAACAGTAAACGCCCATCATGCCGACCCAATTCTTGTCATCAAAATCATTTATTAATGCCTTTACAGACCTATCGGTTTGAGGTGCAAATTCCCGGGACGGAAAATCGATTATTAATTCATTAGCCTTAAAATCATAAACTCTACGAAAATACAAACTTGTGCAAATATGTAGATTTAAAAATCAAACAACAATCAGAAACAAAAACTCCAACGATAGAAACCAGTCAATGTCTATTCACCCTTTGCAGCAATTCTGCATCGGGCGCACACGAACCCACAAAAATGGCTCGAAATTGTTAGAAACTAGGATTAAAAACAACGAGGGCCACAATGTTGCTGTTCACAGGGATACCGAACCGCATTGCTCTTGTTTCGACGAGTTGCATGAAGATGTGCCTACGACTGAACGGCTTTTATCCCGGTCTGCCATACGTTTGGAATGGTGTGTGGATTGAATATTCCATGGAGAGGAAATCATCCGCAAGGATGTTTATCATTTTCCAATGGGCGTACTTAGTCGTTCAAGCAGGGATGCTCCTCTTACCCAGCAAATCATTGGCGGCACTGACGTTCGGTGTGTTCATGTGGGCAATCTACCTTGCAACCGCCCTTCTTCGGCTCGGTGCCTTCACAGAAGCAACGTACGCCAGTTTCCTGGAGACCCTAGCAACATTTGAGAAGCATGGCTACCCTAACGGTACAGGTAACGTCACGTCAAGACGACTATACAATGAAGGTTTTGATTTGTTGATGTACATAGATCGAAGTTATATGCTCACATCGACTGTGGAATGTTTGATTCTGTTCATTCAACCTGTGTTGCAAATTTCCTACCCTCTTATTCCGATATTTTTGGCGCTTATGGTATAATATGGTGCAACTATACCGCATGGTAAATGATCTAAAATCTGGGGTCTAATTTGACTAGGCTCTTGTCTTCCCATGCATGCCACCATTTCTATCATCCCTCGTCCTTTATTCTAAATGTCATACCGAAGAGGACATTGGAGTTTTGACGCAGACCGTATTTGCATTATGGGAGTGCTATTACTTTTACACAGCTGTCTTGACTGCGGGTTTCATTGCTCAGTACATAGTTGTGGGAGGGTTGGTCTCGATGTGGAAATATACGAAAGATCTTCAGCCCATTAGAGACGAACAAACGGCGAAAGCATACAGACAACTTCTACTCGTCAACGGCGTCGTTAATGACGGAATTCGAAGGATTTTGTTCCCGACCTTGGTAACAGCCGGTGTGGCCACCCAGGTATTGTGCGTTGTACTGAGTGTTCGCCTCCACGACCAACTGGGGGCTTCTCTCCAGGTGATTTTCCCTCTTGTCGCCTTCGACGGTTTTGGAGCAACCATATTGACCATGTTGCCGGCCGCACGGGTGCTCGCGGCGTCCATAAAAACGCTGGAACAAATGAAGCGGACTGCTGTTCGTGCAAGGATTCGTCGGAAGGATTGGCACAGACTGCAGAAATCCCTACCTCCGATTAAATTATATTTTGGAGCATGCTATGTTGACACTTGCACACCTTTGATTGTACAAAGCTTCAGTGCTACACAAACAGCCAATCTGCTCCTGTGTACGAGGCAAAGATAAGTCATATTTATGCATGACTCCCTTGCTTTCCGGGAATTATAGTTCAGTTGATATTGAATGCCAGAAGGCCCGTGTTAGGCATCTCATACCTTCTCAATTTGTCCACTGCTTGTCCATCCTGCCAAGTTGCTTCCATTTCTCCTTATCTTCTGAACGCACTTTCTTCTACAAATGTACCAAACCATGCAGATATCAATCAGTAAGAACTGTGCAATTGGGTTAATACCTTTCATATCTCGATCGAAACGGGACGGAAATTTCGTATCTGTTGTTCGTTGATTTGTTATATTCAAAATCAGACAATGGACAAGACTCGGGCAACGTATGTGCCCCGTTCAATGGGTTAATGGGTACAGACTGACTAAGTGTGGCTTCACAAAGGTAGAGGAGAGGTAGGTGGAGTGAGACTAGCACCCCTCCAATTGCATTGTGTCCCCCACAATGCGCGTATGCGCGTTTACAAATGAGATAACATACGACTTTTCTAACAATACTTGACGAGCTGAGTTCGCCGCGAGCTTTGAAGTCGGCCAGAGCTAGAAGTCTGCCCAACTATTGCTCTCCCTGCAATTTTTGGGGGATGAGCTGTGGGAGTGGTTTCCTTTGAGTTGTAGTGAAGCTGAGTGGGGGTGGTCTCCGTGGTGCTGGTGGGTGACTGGGGATGGACGTAGGAGACCCCACAGCACGATTTTTGACAATTTGAAGTGTGCACACACAAGACCATATGGAATACATCGGGCACTACGGGCTCCACCTCTCTTGCCCGGCACCTCACTGACCTGAACTCTTCGCTGCCCCTGAGGACTAGGGGCGTGGTTGCGAGATGGGAGTGGCTACTGCCAGAGTGTGGAGAAAGGCGTGAGTTTGTGGCTCCAGACTCAACCTCTCTCCAGCCGGAGAGGTGGGGTCTGCCGTTGGCTCCTCTCACACATCCCCGGAGAACGTGCCCCCCTAATCAACACACTGATCCGGACTCTGGGCTACGGCGTGGCGGTCAGGAGGGAAGGGGGTGAGAGTGTGGGAGTGAGAGTGGTGGGGCCCGTGAACTACATCCCCATACCGAAATGGGTGGCACTGGATGTAAATGAGGGTGGGACTTGGAGTGGACCACTGCCTGAGAGGGGGAGAAGGGGCTCTGACAAACGGTCGGGGAACCTTCTCTTCCCTCGGGGGAACGTGGTCCTACTGAGAACCATTACTCAAACCAAGCCAGATGGCAACCACCTACCTTAGGCCTGCGAAGGTAAACCCCCCCCCCCCCATCCAGGGTCACTCCTTTAGGAGTGACTGTGGGGTCGTGAGACTACAAAATAAGAGGCGAGCGTGTTCAGTGAGTATCTGCGATAGATCCAATTGGTGTCTCGTCAGAGTACTGGCTGGTCCTTTCATGACCTGTTCAGTACCTCCTTTAAATACATACATACTTAATACTCATTAATATTTGTCATTTAATTCATCACACAGATTCTAAATCAAAAGTTGATGTTCGTCGTTTTTTTAATCTCAGAAAAATCTCCGTTTTCATCGTCCAGGGTCCCTATGTTTTATAGGAGGTAATGAACAGGTCATTGAGGGACCAGCCAGTACTCTGACGAGGCACCAATTGGGCCTATTGCAGAGGGTCCCTATATTTTAAAATATGATGTTTTTTTGTCACTTGTATTTTGTTCGATTAAAACTATGTGTTTAATTTTTCTCACCATCAAAACTGTGCGTTTTGTTGTGTAGCACCATTCTAATAGTGTCTATATATCAGGGATTTTACAAGTACAGGGTCGTGGAATGGATATGGGTGGAATCTATGACATTAATATTACGCCTAGATCAGTCAAGATATAGAATGACTAATTATAAATTTTGTCCGTTTTCCATTCTTGCAGTCCGAGAACGACATCCTAGAAATAAAAACCTCACTGAAAACTGTCATAAGGCTATGGAAGAAACAGCCCTGGATCCGCAATATGTGAGTTGTTGTTAATTCGAGTAGGCTCTCTTACTAACTAATAAGTGAAAGATAAGTGACCTTTGCTTCTTTACTGTTTTTTAAATAGATTGAGAAGGTGCAGAGCAGCTACGAATTGATTCGTGACAGCAACTGATAAGAATAACGCAGATATGAGTGTGTAATAGTGATGTTCAAACTATGAGGAGGCATGGTCAAAATAGAAAAGGCAACGACAAGGTTAAGGGGCCTGCTCGGCGACGCTGCAGCTTCAAAACACTTGGTACTAATTAATCCTGTCTGACAGTTTTCATTGGATTATAACATATACTTCACTATTCTTTTATCTGTATTATCATTTTCGCATTGCCTGCAGATGGAAAACCAAGGGCGGGAAAGGCGACTGATTTCTTAAGACAACTTCGTTACCGGAGGATAAATCAAGAAAGATGAAGGCTGCTTGGGGCCAGCAACGCCAAGGAAACATACCGTAGATGGCAATTAATCCTGACAACCCTGCAGCCCAATCCCTAACCCCTAACCCCAAGCCCAATCCCAAGTTATGGACCATCACTGGAGGAACAAGATCAACCATGTCAATATTTCGATTCGTAAACAACCCATTTTTCAAAATTGGCACTTGCAACGTTTACTCATAACTACTTGACTCGACAACAGCAGTCACATCAATTTCTACCCCAATTATTATTGGTTATTTATGTTGTCAACCTAATCCTAACAAAATGCTAATGTCTATTATTCCACAGCTCCTTATTCGTCTAAATGCTATTGAAATGAAGTAAAAGGTGGACCGTTCCTTTTCCATTCCGCCTGGATGGGAGTCATTCTATAATACAGCACATTTATTGAATTGGCGCTTGTACTGCGTATTCATAGTACGGTCGTCATGGCTGCAAAGTTCATTGTTCCCATCCGTTCTACCGTAGACCCTACAACTTTTATCCTCAATGTTTTACACGACAATTAGCATTCGCTTTACTGCATGGGCTACGATGTTGAGGACTTCTCCTAATCCAATTACTCGTTGTAAATTAATTTCCAGATATCACGCCATTCATTTTCATTCTTTACATAAGTGGAGTTGTATTCACCGATTACCATTATCTACTGGATTCCTGAACCGTGTATTATTCAGAATTCGAAATCATTAACTTATTTCCATCATCGTCATAAATTACTATTTGCAGTAACTATTTGTTTTGTTACAGCTAATGTTCGTTATTATGTACATACTATCCCCACAAATGTCACTCTTGTAAATGTTTTTATATAAATCATCATATGTAATTTTCTTAAACAATTAAGCATTTCCCCGTGGAACTGAAGTTAGTCACAGTCAGTACTACTGTCTGTCTAAATAAAACTGTCGCATGCCAGTGCTGCGAGGTTATTTATAGAAGTGGATGAGATGCATTACATTACTTTTCTTCTTTCCCTCTCTCATGATCACCTTATGACTTTCTCGTAGATTGAATTTGACTCCGACAGACTCCTGTTCCACAGAGAGGAGTTATGGCGTATGCAATTATTTGAGTAATTCCAGTGATCAGGCATGCCATTTTTAGCACTGTACCAGTGAGCATTGTTTTATGGTACATTCGGAGTGAAAGTGCTTTTGTTTGATTGGGAGATCGCATTAGGTACGGATACACTTTTCTTTGTTTGCACACTCTCCTGTTCATTTTACGTCTGGTTTCTAGTTACCCTGTCCTTTTAATCCAGTTTAGACTTATTATGTATGCATGGCAATTTTGTGAATTGAAGTTAATAGTCGGACAGCTTTCAATGAATCAATATTTACAGAGAGACATGTGTTATGATACTATTAGAGGGATGCTGCCAAGCCTGGAGAAAGTAGAGCAGTGCGATTAGCACATTGAGATTGAGATTAGTTGTTAATATGAACATGAATATCAACTACGTCATGTTAGCAACAATCAATCATGCTTTATACGGTTTAACACATTATCCGTAACTTCAGGGTTGTTAACCAATGTGCACATCATCATGCATTGCACGTTTACAATAAGCTTGAGCCTGCTACCGAATAAATCGGGGACCGTTGTATCAGAACTTTGGTACCGTACCTCCCTCTGTTGGTTTCCACCCGCGCTTGCATGAGCCCATAAACTATTCAATTATCTGAGAAATACGTACCCGGGACCAGCTTGCTTTTGGTATACGTATTTTAAATCGGTTTTATTGTACCTTGCTAAACAGCTCTTCTAGAGGACAGTCATGTCATGATCGTGTAGTTCTACCGACATTATTTGTGACCAAACTTGGAAATTACTGTTACAAAATAGTACTATCGTATTGTTGCTTTGAGGTGTGACTTTCTTGAATGACAAGCAAGTCACAAATGCTTGCTTGAATGACAAGTGGCCACCACTCGAATCCTTTCTGCAGATTTTAATTAAACGGTATCTGTTTATCCACAAGCTGCTGATAAGGAAATATCGCTTAACTGCGGTGTAATAAACAGAATTGTTGGTTGAAGGGTGTTGAATTATTTAATAATGTTTTGTTATTTATTGCATCTCTACCTGCCATTTCATTATCTGCTGTAAGTTTCTAATCAGGTCAATATACGGCTAACG
>JAQGCL010000818.1:0-11028 GCA_034699605.1 Isotomiella paraminor
GACAATGGCATCTCTTCCTTACCATGATCAGTCCCTTTCCGGATCTTGCAAGACCTTCGGCTGCATCACCCTTCTTGTGCATATTTTCTCTACGTTTCTTCTGGTACTCATCATCCATCGTTAGCGCGGCTATTCCCTTGCCAATCGTCCCAGTTATCTTTGAGAATGCACCAGCGGCCCCGCCCACCGTACTTCCTAACAGCTTTTTCACACCTATGGCCAACCCTTCGGCAAATTCGCCTGGACCTTGTATAGCACCCTGAAATCACGCTCCACATAAAAATTTTGACCAACAGTTGATGAGTTTGGTAACTTTTTACTTGAATTGGTTCGTAAAAAAATGCTTCAACACCACTGGCAACTCCCATTGCAAGTCCATAAGGGTTCCCTAATACGTCCAATCCCAAAACAAGAACATAAAGTTGCTTGATGGCTTGGGAAGTGTAATGCGAGTAGACTTCATTGTACAGTTGGTCGCCGGAAAGAAAAGTATTCTGAAGTTCCAGACATGATAATCTGCATTAAGAAAAATATAAAATTAAGCAGACCCTCAAGAAGTGAACCAAAGTTTTCTCACTCACTTGAAAATAACATCTTGGATTTCCGTAAGAGTTACTCCCACACTCGCTAAAATAAGATTAAGGAAATGATTCGACAGTTGAGTGGTCCCTCCCATGGAGAAACTGATGTGAATCTGCAAAAAAGGACGCAATATTTCATGTGAATACATGGCACTTGGCACATTCCCACTAACGACAGAAAACAAAAGATAATCTGGTTTGGTGTCTCACCTTCAAAGGCGATAAATGAAGGAAATCGTAAAAATGTTTTTGTCCTTGTGACACTATCTGACGTTCCAGAACTTCTTTCATTTTAAGACAAGCCTCTTCGTATTCTGCATTGTACTTCAACCTCTATATAGTAAAAAAGTATAGTGTAACTCTTGTGCCAATCTTCTTAACTAGGAAGTTATGGCTTACCCGACTTTGTTGTCTTGCAGCAGTCGAACCGCTGAACATTTCTACCACGGCATTAACAAAGGTTATGTCCAACTTGACATGAAATTCTTGAACTAATATCTTGAAATATTTGAACTGTTGGACATAATTGTGAGCATTGATCCGTTGCATAACACTGACTTCTACAAATGGCTTTGGCACTTCTAAAATAGAAACACAACAAGGGAAATAAATTCCATTCTCATAACAGACATAATGTTGTACTAGCATTTACCAATGGTTGAAACAGTTGTTTGCGGAATGGTCGGTGCAAATATTACCCGGAAGATTGTGTCAGCCAACTGATTATCAATTTGGAGTCTGTTGATTTTGGCATGGAATTGTATAGAGGTGGGCAGTGTCTTGTAATGGAACCAGATTCCTGTTTGAAAGACGCGACGAAGATTCCTAGGAATCGGTTTGGTCACCATCATTGTGGCAAAATCAACCTGCACAAAAAGGATGTTATGCAAAATGAAAGCTATAGAGAATTTAAATTGCATATGACAATAGAATTTCGAATTACCTCGACTCCAGCGTCAAGTTTGACATGACTTTTAACATCAGTCTGAATAGCTTTCTGATTTAAATAATTCTGGTACCCCATCTCTAACGCTCTAGTCATTTCATACGGGTAGGTCTTGAATCTTTTCTTTTTCGCAGGTTTGCTGGATTCCCAATTTATGTCAGAACTAGAAAAAACAAAATTAATGTAATCAGAATTTGGTTTAAATGAAAACAATATTGTACCTTGCAATCCTCATGTACATCAATTCTCGTAGTTTTTCATTGTCAACCAATGAGATTCCAATTCCGTGCAGCATGACAATATATTCAGAAGTGGCCACTTCATTTTCCTTCGTCGCTTGTAAATAAGTTGACAGTTCTAAGCTGGCAGTGAATAGGAGGATTCTTTGAAGACCATCAAGAAACGAAATCCAGTAAGTTGTTTTTCCACACGCCATAAATGATCCACAGCCGTCACTGTATAGTTTGTCTGAACCCTGAGATTTCTTATCAGTGCCTCCAATTGGAGCCCACTTCAACGTCCTTGAACCGATAGGAGCCTTCCAGGTGTATAGTTGACAGGACTGAGGACGCAGGACAGATTTCTCAGGCAATCCTTCTTCCATGATTTCCAAAGGGCAGTCCTTTGTTGCATTGACCAACAGCGCAGGTGCTTGACCAGGAACAAATTCCGTGAATGTAATGACTACTCTCGAGTCCGTATAGTGAATGTCAACATGAAGCGCACCATATCGATTTCGAACTTGCAACAAGCTGTCACGAACCTCGTCGTAGCGAAAAGCTTTGGTTTCACTTTTCTTTCCATCTGCTGCAACTATCGCTGTTAAATGATGAATACGACTCTCTGGCCAAAAGGGAGTGCAAGAGTTGGGAGACACATGTTCCACGTGTTCAGGCTTCTCAACTTCTTTTACGAAGACCATAAACGAGCATTGGTTGACGAGGTAGTAGCGTGGAGTAAAAATTATGTACTTCGTTAAACCCCACGAACTAAGCTGGATTTCAACACCCATCTGGAACTGATAAACTGGAGACTTGCAAGTTAAGCAACCTCCGCTTCCAGCGATGTCCAAAGAGAATTTTTCTGACCACTCTGATCCTGCTACAGGTAGCTTCAAATGCTTTACTTTCACTTGACATGCCTTCTTAGAAAAGAAAGCCTTTCCAGGAAAAGAAAAGAGGACTGGTCCCTCCCTTGTCTTGGGGTGCGGAGTTTGATGAGAGGATTTGTCGGCTCCCTTATAGATAAGATCTAGTCCTGTCCTATTGATCATCCAATATGGACAATAAAAATGCAGAGTCACCTCGTTGTTGTCCACTTCCTTGTGAATGCCAATAGTGCAGATGGTTTTTGGATCTTCCTCCGCGTTAAATGTCCACTGTGAGATTTCGGGTGTTTTCTCATCCAAGTTCACAATGCACACCCATGACATCTTGTTGTATTCAGGAATCTATGAGAAGTACAAAACAAATCCATGAAATGAAATATCAGGACGCTTCAAAGTGTTAAAAGTCAGAGTCCCATTTTTGACTTACTTTCATGTGTAGTTGACAACTTCCGTTCAATTCAACTGCCAAGTTAGTAACGCAGATGCAGGTGCCCTTCGCCGCGATGACAAACTCATTTGCAGTGAAATACCCAAAGCTGACGGGTAGCAAATTGTTTATCAAGATTGGAGGTTCCAAATAAATATAGCAGCACTGACTTCCAATGTTTTTTCTGTTCGTGGACTCATGTAATGCCTGTTTTGCTTCCCCGACCACTTTAATGTGGAATTTTGCTTCTCTATTGGTCTTGCTTCTGCAGTAAACTTGGTCAATCAATTCCATCTCCTTAAGTGCACTAAGCCAACTGAAGCATTGGTCAGAAAGCTTATAATCCACTGGGGCGAAAAACAAGTCTCCAGTTCTTGTATGAGTGCAATGAATTGGTAAGTTGCATTTCTGTCCAGCACGAGCTGTTCCAGCAAGCTTAGCCTTCGTTCCTATGTTTTCCCTGTAGTACACATCCACATCCACCTGAAGGTCGTTCCTAACTTGCACGACTGAACGCAAAGTTACTACTTTCGAGCAATCCTTTACCCATGTATCACAGATTAAGCCGTAGTGGCCGTGACCGTCGCGTGGTTTCATTGGGTAATACCGTTTCGACGCTCGATGTACAGGGATCTCTTTTTTAAAGTTGTAGTCGTCAATTTCAATGGACAAAAGTCGTTCTTCTTTTGCATCCTGCTCTCTCAAAACGGAGGTGTGGTGTCTTGTCATGTCGCGCGATTCTACCAAGCCCAAATTCACCGTAGTGCCTTTCTTCAATATGACTTGTTCGTATTCGATTCCATTTCTGAACAGGGTGAAGTGTGAGGTCTTGTTCTTCTCTTTGATAATTATTTTTAAATCTGATCCAGTGTCATTGACAATGGAATATGCTGCTGTTGTGACTGCTTTTTCCGATACTAACTTTTTCGTAGCGGCATTGAAGTCGTCTTTTAAAACTTGCATTACTTCGAGAGCAGTTCTCGTTACACTGACTTCCAAAATGTTACTGGACTCCAGAGTTATGGACATGTAAGACTTTGGCGTTGCGTCGTCGTCTGCAGGAATAATAGAGGGGTGAAGGCGAGACGAATATTCAAACAGCATCTCCCAAGGTTGATGAGCAATTCTGCCATGGTGTCTTGACTCAATTGGCTCAATGAGGTACTCCCATAACCCAAAAGTGGCGTTGTAGTAAGCAGCTTCAAGTTTGAGGCGTCCAGCTACTGTCAAGTTCGTTGACCAGTCAAACATCTGCAGATCCACGTCTGTTTCAATTAACAACATGGGTATGCTGTTGTTTCCAAGACCCGTTTCAAAGGTTAGCACTATGCAGCCAGACTCCAACACAAGACGCTCACTGACTTTCAAATCTTCTGCGACGTGGAACAAACGAACTTTGTCTTCCTGCTCGTGCAACGCTTCCAGTCCTACTTCAATAGTAGCGTCAGGATTCAGAAACCAAAACTTCATGTCTTGATTCTTTTTCATATCCCACAGGTCAGAGTAGTCTTTTTGCTCTTCTTTCACATCTCCCGAATCCACTGAAGCGCTGAGGGTATGGATAACCTTAAGTAACAGCTCCAACGTTCCGGCAGTCATTCGAATGAAGATATCCGATATGTTCACGTCAATCAATGTCCCAACGGCGTCGGAATAATTCATCACAAGTGTGAGAGACATTGGGCTAACGACCTCCGCCACTGCCTGATGGTTGCCATCCATGCTGAAATTGCAGGTATTCAAAGTGAGATTGCCAATGGATCCCATCATATTTGACTTTCCACTAATTTCCTGTTGCTTCAAGGATACTTCGAAACGAAGTAGTAGTCCATTAAATATCGTAGTTTCCATCGACTCAACTAAGATCAATTCGATTTCAGAGAAGTCAAAGAAAGCACAAAATGGGTCCTCTGCTTCAAGGTCTTCATCCAATGCGGTCTCAACTTTAGCACGATCTGCAGTCACTTCACGTACTTGCTCTTCTGGTTCATCGATGTCTGGCTCAAATGACTCATATTTGATGGATATATCAGCTCTCTGATATTCAATGGCTGAGTCCGGACGGGAGAAGAAGTCCAGAATTAGCAGTAAGTAGTCAAGACACAGAATGATTGTTAAACTGCAGGTCTGTAGCGACATGGTAGTCCCCATCTTCTTTTCAACGTCAGTTTTAAACAAGAATTTTACGACGCTCTCTTCCAACGACTCCCTGTCAATTTTCCTTTGGATTAAGTTGCCAATTGTTTTCACACCGGGTCGAATATCCTTCAAAGTTATTTGCTCGACAGTGATTGGGCAATGAATGTTTCCACTTCTCCAAGACTTCATGTCTACGTTGACATTTCGAATTGCAAAATCTGCAAAGGCGACGCGTTCTTCACGTTGAATTACTCCTTGAGATACTTCAAGTTGAGCACTACCCTTCAGATACATCATAACGCGAAGCTGTGGAATCTTGATGTTGACCTCCATTTTTAACAACTTCAAAAGTTCGGATTCTTCCTCGCTATTGTCGGATAGTATAGTTTTCACACTTGTTGAACTAGCCTTTTGAGTTGCTGGCACATCAGAAACGGAGGCCTTTCTTTTTTTAATTTCAGTGCTTGAACTACTTCTCAAGTTGTCTATGTCTTCTTTGGAGGAGGAGGGTCCTCCTGATGATGTAGACGGCAAGGCAACTACTTCGGAGGTGGGGACCACGATTTCATGAATCTCTTTGAGTTCGGGGGAGTACAAAATATTTTCAAACAACACATTCATGACGACATCGTAGTCTTCGTTGCTTGCTCTTAAGAACACCTCGTGCAGCTTCCCGTCCAGTCTAAAGTCCGCGATGGCATGATACCAATCAGAACTCAAGTTACGCGTGATATGAAGCTCGAATGTGATTGGGTCCAAAAGTAGCACCTCCGACTGTGCATCCTGAGTGCTTCTGTTGAAGTGAATGCGGGAAAGCTTGATGTTGGTGAGGGTAATATTCATCCTGTCCATTATTGCTGTTGCTGACAACTTCTTTTCTTCATGCTTGACAAATTTATTTTTCAGCGTTAGAAACCCAAGATCAGCTAAAACCCCTTGTTGGCTTTTTTCACTTCTTGGGATAAAAACAATTGGAGCATTAAGCTCAATGTCCAGAAAGACCCTGGTAGCGGCTGCCACTGCCTGTTGCACATTTTCTTTAGCGGCCAAGGCAGCTGCTGAAGATGCGTCAACAACGGCTTCCTTGGCCCCTGCGAATTCATCGATGAAACTGAGAAGGTCGTCCAGTTGTTTGCTGATGTAAAATATCTTGGGACTCCCAGTTTCCACCTTGATGGATATGTCGTGCTTCTCCATGTTGTAGTAATTTTGACCTTTGGTAGCGTTGTCGTACAAGATAATTTTGATGTCGACAACTTTGTCAGAGTCAACTCTAATGACGTCTTTGTATATTGACCGTGGGTCCAGATTTTTAATTCCTAGATCCTTAAGTTCTATTAGGATGACGGAGTGGTCGGGTTTTTGAACCATTGAAAGATCCAATTCACTGAGGATTACTTTCATCAAATTCTTGGTATCTGAGCACACCATAATGGTGAGAGATTCTAATTTTGCGTCAATTTGTAGAAGAATGTCATCCTGATTGATCACTTTCTTAGCCATGGCTCTTCGTGTTGCCTCCAGTTTTTGTACTGTCGAATATAAAAACGTTGAGAAGTTTCGACACAATCAACATTTTTTTCAGGACTATCTTCAAGCTTACATTGTTTACTCCTACGGCGGCCCTTTACTTTCGCCTCTCCTGACCCACCTGATGCCACAGAACTAATAGAGACTGTGTCACCATCTCCTTGTTCCTTCTCATCCTCAGCAGCGGATTTTTCCAAGGATTTTTGCATTCCTTCAGCAAATTGTATGATTTCTAACAGCGCCTCTTTGTGTAGAATCGCGTCCAGCGTAGAAATTTCAACTCTAATAATCTGCTTTACTTTTCCACTGAATTCGGTAGGACAGTCAGCAGCTACCTAAAATTTTCAAATAAGTCTTTTAGGAAGTGTCATTTTCCATTGCACAAGTACCCTTGAATTAAACTTACTGAAAATAGGTGCACTTTAAGCAAATGCTTATCAATCCCATCCGTCATAGGCGTTTTCAAGATATAAAATGGTAAAGGGCTGTTGACTAGTCTACTTTCCACAGAATAGAGTGACAAACCGCCAACAGCCACATCGAGAGCAAAGCTAAATGTCTTGTTGGTAATTTTTGCTTGTATCCTCTGCAGACCAAACTCTACAAAGGGAATTCGCCTCTTGTTTATTTTGTCAAGTTTAAAAACTTTGACTCTCATAGCTAAAAAAAATGATCAAGAATGTAATTAATTTGTATTGTTCGAATTACTCTCCAATTGGAGTATGAAATGTGTTGTTGTGAGCTTAACATACAATCCAGGGAAAACTTCAAGATCAAATCAATGAACTCCACAATAGCTTGTTTGGGTGTCTGAGCCTTCCCACTCTCATATGTTATTCTGGAAATTGCAAAGGCCTCTGAGACGCTTGGATCCTCGTGTATCTGGGTTTGCAAAGAATTAGTGAATATCATATGAAATGTCATATTGGAATATTGAGATTCGAAAGTATACCGTGCTTAAAACTGGTTGCTGAATACTGGAAACGTCAGGAACATCTGGTTTTGGAAAAGGTAGGGTGGCCAATAGTGTCACGAGTTCAGTCAAGCGATCTTCTGAAAAATCGAGATCAAGGACTGGAAGGTTTCCTTCCAGCTGAAGACGAGGAAATCTTGGGTCTTCTGGTATGAGTGATTGTTCCAATTGGAAAAGCAATTGCTCCAACCGTACTAAATTCTGAGGCAGTGGTAGATCACGAGAGTGATAATCATACTCTCCAACATTCACCTTGGACGATATCTTCTCTCCAGGTAGAGCAAGAAATACCTACAACAACAAAATGTTTCATAAAGTTAACAAATTAAGCAGCTTTATACTCACTTCGAAATCTTTCAGCTCAATAACCATCGTGTCATAGGCTACAGTTTTCATTGTGTCAATGTCAGGTCCGGGAGCTGATTTTTGAGATGTGGCCGCTGATGATGACCCTGCTACTGCCGTTTCGGACTGTCTAGGTTTAATGTTTCCCCGTTTTCGAGGCACACTGTTTATCTTGAGCTCTCCCAAGTCAACTATGAGGGCGCTCGAATGCCTAACCACAACAGACCCATTTTACAACTTGGAATTCTTTCATGTTATTTCTTGTTCTAGTATTCTTACCCCTCTAGTAATCCACCACGGGGGATTATAAGGTACGGAGCCAAAAGGTGTACCTTTAGGTCAATTTCTCCTCGAGTTTGAACCAAGTGTTGTAAGCCTGCTACCGAGGATTCACGCCATTCATTTAGTGTAGTCACAGCCGCAGCTTGCAATCTGATAGTTTAATAGAGTTTATCAAAAGCATAAACTTAAAACTTCATTTTACATTACACTTACTTGCTAAGTTGCATTTCCTGCGGCAACCTGAAGCATCTTACCAAATGCACAATGGTTTTCCCATCATACACAACTTGGATAGGTTGTGCCTTCACCCTTATCACTTGATTAGCTTGAGAATTCAGTGGATTACTCTCAAAGAAAACTTCAAGAAGATTAAATCTTTCGTTTTTTGGTTTTGAGCTCATCAGTTTAACGGCAGGTTTGTCTCGGTGAAGTTTTATTCCATCGGCATTAAAGCTTCCCATTGTAACATCCACCCTCAAGCCCTTCTTCACCGGTCGCGTTGCCACCCTTCAACATAAACAAATACAATTCCTTTCAGTCAAAAAAGATTCTGGTATTGCTCTGATTTACAATAATTCACCTCGTTTCCACTGTGTCAAGAGTTAAAAATAGTATCTTTGAATCCGCTATCTTCTTTTGGGACAGCGTGTCGCGAACAGTCAGTACGGCTTTGCTTAAACAAAAATTGAGGGAATACTCCAAATACGTATCGGGATAGTCAAGTGGCATTGCATTTTCTGAGTAGTCAATGGCTTCATATAGTTTCGTTTTCTCCTCAAGAGTCATTGCTTTTCCCAGCTTTTGTACAATTTCTTCCATTGTATCCGGTTTGGGTCCTTGTGCTTCTCCAGAAAACCAGGTAGACCATCCTGAGAACCAGCCATGGGAGCTTCGTTTGTCTTCAAGGTCTTCTTTTCCTTCCAATTCAACTTTCACCTCCACCTGCTTCCGTACTAGTGTAATGTTGAACACGTCTAGTTCTTTTTCACACACTTGAAGGGTTTGGACAGTCTCGGGCTTTAGATTCCTCATGGTCAGCTTTTTATAATATACCTAGAGATCATATATAAAGAGGAACGCTTTAGTTTCAAACTTTAGTTACAAATCCAGACAACAGGTACCTCGACATAAGTTCGACAAAGCTGTCTATGTCTTTTTATGTGCTCCCAATTCCAGTTTTGTCGCTTCCTGCGAATGTCTTCCTCTAAGATACAAGTGTAGGCGAATATCCACCTGTGAAAATTAATTGTAGCCCAACATACAATTCAGCCCTCCTACGAAATAGAAATAATCCACGAAGGTAATTATTTTTATTCCTTACCATTCCTTAAAATGACCCCTATGAACTGTAACTTCAGGACGATATTTCCGGTAATAGTGAGCTCTTGACATAAAGTCGATGGACTCTACAAGCTGCATAATATCTTGAAATTGAATATCCGTCATTCCTGCATTCAAAAATTTAAATTATCTCAAGGTCTTTATGCGTTTATTTACTCACCTAGCCCAAGTTCGACTATGACTAAATCAACCGAAAACTTGGGTTTGGAAAACGGTTCAAGACATCTTTGCGGATTGGGGGTTAAATGTATCTTTGCGGTCGACGAAATAGGACCGAGCACTACATACATAAAACAGTGATGAACACACATCAGTACCGAACCAGGCAAGTCAATCAAACATACAACTCACCATAAGTAAGACTAGAGTTATCTTCTACTACTAAATTTCGTAAAGATTCCATCATGTCCACCTTCTTTTCCATCCTTTGAATTAATGATGTGTTTGAATTCCAATAAACTGCCAACCCATTTAAGGTGGCCAACTGAAAAATTTGATAATTTTGAATTATTTCATCTGACATGTTCAACAATTGGAGAGTGCATACTTTGTTCACAGTTTCAACATTTTCAGTTAACACAACCGGCTGCCAATTTCCATCCGTTGTTTCCACCCGTAGACTTTTCAAAACTATTCCAAAGGCAAATGGACTAAGAGGCTTGGTCACATCATCCTCGTAGCGAATGTGAATACAGTCTATTTTGATCTGAACATTTTTAATAATTTGATGAATGAGTTTTTCTGAGAAGGTGTCTTCTTGTGGATTTGCTGGTTCGCCTGTTGTTAAAACGTTAATGTTGTATGATATATACATATTCTGGCGTATTACATGCTCTACCTTCTTCCTTGAGTCTTTCTTTATTGCGGATCTCATCCAATCTCGCCAGTTCCTTTTCTTTGGTAGCCTGTGCAGCCTTCTCTTCAGACTTTTCATTGTACTTGACAGAGTAGGAAGGAGTGACTAGAAGTACTAAATTTTCTAGGTTCAATTCCACTGATGACGTGTACAAACTTTGCCAAGGGACTTTCATACGAAGGGAGCCTAGAAGAGAATCGCAACTAAATTCTTGATCTATAAATAGCAGTGGTCAAAGAAAGTTACCAAGTTTGCCGACAACAACTCTGAAGGGCAATCCTAAATCGTCCATCGCGGATGACCTCAACAACAGATCTGTTAGAACGACGTCCCCTATTCATAAAGCAAGGATATAGATAGTTAGCAATGTAATCTGAACCATTGTATTATAATTACTCACCTCCCCATATTCCCAACCTCAATTGAGATGTGTCAAGATTTTCAAAATAGTCTCCCAAAAGACGGTTCAGAATGTCGATGACTATGCTTTCGAACACCAT
>JAQGCL010000819.1:0-11027 GCA_034699605.1 Isotomiella paraminor
GAACAACGAACAAGCATGAGTGTGCAAGAGAACAAAGAGCAAGCAGATGAATTACATGGTACCTTCTGTGCATTAGACAAACAGTAACATCTGCCCGAGAAAGTATAGCATTGCAATTGCATAGAGCACAATTTAAGGGAGATTTACGGCACAGGCTAAACTAGAATAGAATTAGATGAGTAATAATGATATAAAAGCTATTTACTGAGAGTGTGCCACGCCACATGGACAGGGCACATGAAAATGAAAAAGGAGGAGGAGAGGACAGATGAATGAAATGAACGAGTAAAGTAAAATTGGTAAAAATGTTGTTAAACAAGGTATTGTATAAAGATTTGTGAGGTTTACTTTGTGTAATTTGGCAAAAAGTTAAGTCAAACTAAAGCATTTTTTAAAGTTTATGTGTACAAACAACCCTCCAATGGGTTAGAAAGAATGCATTGTTGCAAACAACTCAATATTTTGCAATAAAAGAGCGTTTGGTTATGCGATGTGTGAAGTGATGGTGGACGTTGTGTATAATACGCAATATTATCTATCTGTTACAAGCGCCAGCGCTTGCTTCGCTGCGCGAAGATATCGGCCCATTGGATCCACACATTACAACGTACATATAAGCATATAGCAAACGTTTTCCTAATATTTCTTAAAAAGTATATCACCCGCGTCCTTGTAACTTTGCGGACTGGTGATTGTGTTCATCGGTATTGTTACTGTTAAGTTTGAAGTCATTTGCGTCGGTCGTTTGAAAGATTTGAGCTGTAGCACTAAACGATTCCTGGTCGGAGAACAGCAGGACTCTTCCAAAACCATGTAGCTCCTAGATTATCCTATCCCTCTGGGCACCACATTCCCAAGTCACCTCGTCTTCAAGGGACTACAGATCCTACGTCCCCCTTCCCCCTCAATGCAAGACAGTTCCTACATTTTGATTCCCTTCTCTCCAAGCTACCACAGACCCCTCATCTCCAACCCCCTCCGTGGGATTACAGACCTTAAGTCCCCTCCGGCCATGGGACCAGATATCGCTCATCCTCATCCCCTCTCCAAGGGATCACAGAGCCTACATACCTATACCCTCCTCTCCAATCTACCAAATATCCTGTCGTAGGGACTACGGCTCCTACATCCTCATTACGTCCTCTCCAAAGCACCAAAGACCCTACATGTTTATATCTCCTCGTCCCCAAGCACTACCTATCTCACAGCTTAAATACCCCCTTTTCTCTAAGGGACTACATGTGCTACATTCACATGTCCCCTTCCTTTCCAAAGGACTACGGATTCTACATTCCTAAGGTTTAAGACTATCTAAAAATATTCAAACTTTCGGGATAAAAAAATCTGGGAAATCAACAGGATTATTAAACACCGACATTAGTTGCCGCAAAATTCTGGAAGAATGGTGTGCTTGGATTGTGACAATTAGCACGGAATTACATTTTCATCTCAGTATAACGCTTTGCATTCCGTCCCCAAGTGACAACATAAACTTGCATAAAGAAAAACCGAATTAAACCTGAGATTTTTAACATCCCTTTCGACACATAAATGCTGACATTTCCGGAACCACGTAATATTTATGCAGTCTGAAAACTGCATGCACAACTTCAATACCTCAGGCAGTTATGTGCAAAATTTTATCCAAATTGGTTGAGCCAGTGTAGAAGAAGGAGAAGTCGGAAAAGCAATAGTTATCATTATACAGGGTGTCTCAAAATAATGTCCCCGCTTTGATTAGATTTTTCGAGACTTTCGGAGATTTCTTCGGTTTTTTCTTTCCTTTTCGTAACAAAAAATTTCATATTTCACATGTAAAAAAATTGTTGCTAGGCAACTGGAGACAAAAGTTTGAGACACCCTGTAGATGTACAGGGTTAGTCAACAGTTTGTCCAATGCCTTGCAGATTTTTTTAATTTGTGACCTAGCAACATTTGTGTGTTTAGTTCAACAAAGGGCTTTTCCTCTTCTGCTTCACAACATCTTAAAATTCTCAGAAAGTCCCTTGCCAGTCCTTCCGGTATAGTCATGGTTGGTCCTATCCAGGTCTCATAGGATGTACGTGGGGACCAGAACCTGAGGCTGTACGTTCCCACCTTGTCGCGGAAAGTCCTGACTTTGAGTGTTCCGCTAGGGACTTCTTGGATGTGAATTCAGAACTGAAGAAATTGGGATCATTCTTGTCCACGATGGAGCTGTGTTTGGAGGATGCCAAACTCGGCACCAGTTTTCTACGTGACGTGGTGTCAATTTCAGTCAGATGCTTCTGAACAATTTTAATAAACTCAGGCAACTCAAACTCAGACACCGAAAGGTGAGCCTTATCAAGGGTGGGGTCCGTAACATTTTGCTTCTACCAAAACATGTAATTTTAGAATTTTCCTGGAACAAATGCCCGCCTAACAAAAATGGTTGGCCCAAGCCGATGACAATCCAGGTTTGTTGTAGGGTCAAAAAAGTTCTCCTGTCGTTCAATGGGCAAAAATTCGTCCTCAAAAAGTTCTACATTCTTTCTCTTCAAGTCTCGTTGGGAGAAAGTCTTAAGGCAGAGATCAGGCAGACATGGCTCATTGTTCAAAACGGCTTGTCTTGCCTGACTTATGGCTTTCTCTAAGGTTCTTGTTGGTCGCATTAACTCTGCGGGGTAACGCAGGGGTCTGGATGGAATAATGTTTTCCATGTTTTTTCTGTTGCTAGTTTGACTGATAAAATGAGTGTGGCGTCGGTAAACTTGTCCGCCTTCTCTTAAATAGTTTTGCAACCCTCCGCAGGTGCAGAGAAAGTTGATAATAAAAACTTTGGAGTGAAAATTCATTTGAAACTTTGAAAGCTAACCGAGTTTTGAATTTTAATAATTATTTGCATGTGTTCAAATTCGGTTTAACGTTTTCATATGAAAAGTGAAAATTTGGTTACATAATTTAGTCCATTGTACACAACTGCAATGATTAAAATCAACGTGTGTACGAGTCTAACAAAACGAACAGCTCTATAGCGTATAGTGGGACTCTACAGTAATCATTGTCATCCCGATTTTAGTCAACGTTCTGCATCTACCGCAAGCAAGTTAGAAACAAAACCAAATCGATGGGCAGTTGAATTTCTTTCATTGGCAATTTGCCATTGCACTCACATGTGAAGCGTGGGTTCAGTTGGGTTTATTGGCGGCTGTTGAGCCTAACGAAATGAACAGCTGTATAGCGTAAAGTATAGCTACAGTAATCATTGTCATCCCGATTTCAGTCAACGTTCTGCCTCTACCGCAAGCAAGTTAGAAACAAAACCAAATCGATGGGCAGTTGAATTTCTTTCATTGGCAATTTGCCATTGCACTCACATGTGAAGCGTGGGTTCAGTTGGGTTTATTGGCGGCTGTTGAGCCTAACGAAATGAACAGCTGTATAGCGTAAAGTATAGCTACAGTAATCATTGTCATCCCGATTTCTGTCCACGTTCTGCCTCTACCGGGAGCAAGTTATAGACAAAACCAAATCCATGGGCAGTTGAATTTCTTTCATTAGCAATTCGCCATTGCACTCAGATGTGAAGCGTGGGTTTAGTTGGGTTTATTGGCGGCTGTTGAGCCTAACAAAAAGAACAGCTGTATCGCGTAAAGTGGGACTCTACAGTAATCATTGTCATCCCGATTTCAGTCAACGTTCTACATCTACCGCAAGCAAGTTAGAAACAAAACCAAATCGATGGGCAGTTGAATTTCTTTCATTGGCAATTTGCCATTGCACTCACATGTGAAGCGTGGGTTTAGTTGGGTTTATTGGCGGCTGTTGATCCTAACAAAAAGAACAGCTGTATAGCGTAAAGCGGGACTCTACAGTAATCATTGTCATCCCGATTTCTTTCCACGTCCAACCTCTACCGGCAACAAGTTATAGACAAAACCAAATCGATGGGCAGTTCAATTTCCTTCATTAGCAATTTGCCATTGCACTCACATGTGAAGCGTGGGTTCAGTTGGGTTTATTGGCGGTTGTTGGGCAGACTGCTGGCACACTACAACTTGTTCCCTACGAACGAACGGACATCTGCTCTGCTGGAAGCTGGGTGTATGCATTTAGGCACTCCAACCCATATAAAAATCCGGCGGATCTATTGTATATGCTCCAACCCTGCCCTGCCAGTGCAAACTGCATAAGGGAAAAACTTGGAAGCAAGACACTAATCTTTTTGTCTACTTCCGAGATTTGACCTTGGGCACCCAGTCGATAGGTAATTGCAGCATTTCAAAGTCCACAGGGTCCGAAGAGTGGTGAAGGTTCGACACAACCCATGCAGGATGGCAAAATGAAAAGGTTTGTAATACCTAACAAAGGTGGTATATCTCAATAACCTTCCACACGTTTGGGGAAACAAAGGAGCGTTGTCAAATTGCAAACACTATAGGTTTAATCATCCTATAAGCTGTCAATTTCACCTGTTTTGAAAAATGAAAATTAAACTCATTGTATAATTTTGTGGGTAGATGAAACTAGCGACGGCCTAAAGGTGGAAAGCAAACAAATCACATGATGGGTATAGTCATTCATACTCTACCATCGACCGTTCGATTGCATTTTTACCCCTCGATGGGTAAAAAAGCGGATACGTGCATGCCTATTAACATGGCGGTGGTGGTTAGAAGTCGAGCGCATTTTTACTCCGCTACCGTTCGATGGCAAAGTATGAATGACTTTGTGCCGAATGAAACTTGCAAACTGTGATATTTAGTTTAATGCCGTTATTACCGTTACTCATAAAGCGCGACATAGTCTTACATAGAACTGAGTGCAGAATTTGTATAAAGGAAATGTCGGTGGCCTTCTTGTACTAGTAGTCTTGAGTGTTGACTCAGGTTGATACCTAGCGTAACCGTATAGGGTCTACTGGGATTTTGACCGGCCTTTCAGAGAAGTTACTGACTAAGTTATGCACATCTTCTTCCATAATGTGGATCAGCCCGACGTATCAACGAGATCGGTGGGAATGGGGTAACAATGTTACATGGAACATTGATGAACTGGAGTCGGAGTTTTTGGTTCTCCTCTTATCAAGCCTATCCTGCTTGCTAGTCGGCCACGCTACCCTTCCATTCTCACTTTTCTTCTGCTTCGAGGTACAACCATGGCCCCTTCGACTTATATACGGTTTAGGGTTAAATTATGTATGAATGGTGCACAAGTTAACTGGGTATCGTAGGGCCCTTCCGTAAAGCACATTGCTATGCCTTGATGACATATCTCCTTTTGGCTTTTTGCCAAGGGTTATTATTGTGGAGTTTCCAAATGTAAAAAAATCTGATCCAAGCAAATCCTCCCTTGCGGGTTCTGAACCACCTGGACAGCCTCCAATGAAGGGTAATTGAAAGAATTTCTCCACAGAGAAGGACGGAGGATAACCCAAGAAACAGACAAACCAAAATGAGTATCGTTTCCACACTCGAGTTGTGCAGCGACATTCCGTCTTCCTCCCAAAGCACACCTTCGATCCCTGAAGACATGTTCCGAGATTTTTGAAAAGACTGACGGTCTCCTTTCGTGTCCAACTCCTTGGACAACAGCCCCATGTTTTGGTACCAGTTGAAAATTCTTGGCAATGGTGAATTGTGATACACCGAAAACGAGAAATACATCACTTCAGAGAGAATGGGTTCAGGGTCCACATTCCTGTACCAAGGTAGATGGGGGTACTTGGCCTTGAAATACTCGAGGATCCAGTGGACGTTTTCTCCCGAATAAACGTGGAATGCCCATGCCGAGTAGCTGCATTCGGTGAGACTCCTCTCGGCGAGTCGGAACTCTTCCTGCGCTGTAAAAGTTTGGATGGTGAGCTCCTCCAGCCGCCCTTTGTATTCATTCGCGCGATACCGCGGGATTCTGCGGATAAGGAGCCTGCTCAGCCCGTAGAGGACAGCACCCCCTCTCTTTTCAGCATCCGGGTAGTTCCTATAGTATACGTGCATATGAATTTGACGTAGAAATGAGTTGCGGTTGGACAAAAGATCCCACCATGCCCAGTCATCCGGAGCCTTCTTTAGGTATGCGAAATTCTGCTGGCATGGGGTAGAATAAACCTCCACCATCCTTTCTATCAGTTGCCAGTCGGACAGAGACTTTGCTAATTCCGGAAGGGAATTGAAATCTTTTTGTATCTCTTTCCTCCGCTTGGCCCACAATCCTTTATTCAAGCTTACACCTTGCGTCGAGAGACCTGGGAGTACCTCCCACTTGTCGTATGGCCGTTCTACCGGTGGTAGGTTTACAAAGTCGATGATCACGCCGATGTACCCCGCGCTGAGGACGACCGATAGGAGGAACCAGGCTCCGAAAGCTATGCGAAACGCCAGCGCTCTACTGGCCGTGTTTCCCGACGGAGGACAGTCTTCCACGAGGGAGCTGAGCAACAGCAGAAATACTCTACCCGCATCCCCGTATGAAACCCCGACAACCTTCGTCTCCCAAATCACGTAGGCGAACGCAAGTGAGGACATTGTTACACCAACAGAGATCCATATCCCCCACTGAAATGGTAGGTGGTACATGTCATACTTCAGCCTGCTTTCTTGTCTGGCGCAGGACAGGAACCTGTACCCCACAGACCCCAAGCCGAACATCTCTCCCTCCACTCCACGGTAAGGATTTGTAAGGAAACTAGCCTTCGGTCTGTAAGATAATTCAGTTTCCGTGCACGGCATGCATGAGCTATTCTGCCTTCCAGCAATTGCCTCAAGCCAAGCCTGGAGCCAGAAGGAATGAGCCATACCGTCTGATAGAAGAGCGTCTGGCGAAAGTTCCATTCTATCGCAACACCAGCTCAGTGGGTGGGCGGAGGGATGGGTAGACAGGATGGCTGGGATGGGCGTTGTTTGGTGTTCAGCATATCCATGGATCCAAACACGTACCGGACTGAGCTCTTTAATGTACTGTTCCCTTGCGTCCGTGGCCTCCGACATCAGTATTTGTCCCTTACGCTGAATTAGCAAATACGGGGACATGCTGGGACCGGGTCCATGGTGTGGAAGGAACAGGATGCAAACGTAGGGAACACCCAATTTCAAAAACGATGGATCCACCATTGGATACCCGTGGTTGAATTTGTCTTGATTCCAAGACGATGATGACAGCATCAACCGACATGGGATAAAAATGACGTATGTGTTTTGTCGGCGAGAGATTTGACTTACGTTCCTGTTAAAGGTAAATGGGGCAATACGCAGGACCGATTCCGAGTGGGAAGAGGTAAACTTAGACAAAAGGTCGGCGATCGGCATATAGGTAAACATTTCTAACTCTTGACAAAAAGGGATAACAAGCACTTCGCACTTCCAGTTCTTCAACGACAGCGAAGATATTTTGAAACCATCCTCACCCTGCCTTTCAACCATGATAGGGTAGCGCGAGCCAAGGAATTTGGATGCCTGGGGAGATTTCTCAACAGAAATCAAGGTTTGCCAACAGGGTGGTCGTCCAGGGTTGTTTTCGTCTAGGATGTTTGTGAGCAAGGGTACTTCCGACGTTCCCCACCGCTGTTTCCCCATCGCCAATTGTACATAAAAAGATGAAAAGAGCAAGACATAAAATCGCAGTAACATAGCCACTATATGCGCAGGTTACAGTAACAAGGCTACAACAGATTTACTGAGCACAATATGATAATACCGTGCACTGGGAAGTTTTTGAAAGTTTGGCCAAATGAAGCACGTATAAAATAATGGATGGCTAGAGCCTTCCGCCACCGGTTTCGACAATGTCCTTAATTTTGTCTTCAATTAATCGATAGGCAATTGTAAAACCAATTTAAAGACAATTCTATCAGCCACGGTACAGAACTTCCATTCCACTATTCTGCTCATCTCTTCCTTAGAAAACCCTTTTTCATACATTTCTTCAACATTATTTTGGATTGCTCGTATTTGGACACATGACAAAATTGTAAACCACTAAATACACATGAACATCAGAATGATTCATTAATATACGATGAAGTTCATTAATACTCGCAACCCTTCTATTGATCAATCCCTTCTATCAATCCAAAACTTAACTACAACATATTTTAACCTCAAATTTAGTTGTGAATTTCAAAGAGTGTTACATCATTTCTGCACAATCGCCTTCTATTAAGAAAAACACATTTCATGCATCTGATAGAACAAGGATGTTCTGTTACACTCTATTTCCCCTTCCCAGGTCAAACCGCTGACTGAAAGGAGGGACATTTAACGCGATGTTTGCTATTTAGGGCATTTACATTTCAACAGCTGTCGCTCATTTTAATCCCTGCCATCCCTTTCTGGAGCCCTGTACATCCGGTTCCCTGTATGGCTTGACATTTCTGCATTCGCAGCATTGGGTAACGTTCGGGAGAGTCCAAAGTCCGCAATTTTTACACCAAGGACAAACCCTTTCGCAGATAATAGAACGTTGTCTGGTTTTAAATCCCTATGAATTATAGATTTGGAGTGGATGAATTGCAGCCCGTCCCTAATTCCATTGATATTGATGATAGATATTTGCATGTCCTGCAGTTCCGGCGAAGACTTGTGGTGATGAGTTTGATGCATATTGATCCATTCCGTCAAGGTCTCTCCACAAATTTGCATTTTTAAGGCCGGGAGTCGAACGGTGCCAACTGTCGGTATCTTGCCTAAAATTGAGAACATGAAGAGTCAGGGTCACAGATCAAATGTCCACTAGAAAATATGCGATTCAAGTTAATCGATAAACTGTTGTGAAGGGTTGAATGTTCGCGAGATACAAGTAATGAATTTGATTCCGCGACATGTTTACACAAAGATAACGTTAGGCAGATAACAGTATATACCACACTTAACTGTTTACATCATTAGTCTTTGTTGAAGAAACAAAGCCGTTTGGATAAAATAACTTCAATACCTACCTACGTATGACAGGATAAGGTCGTGGATGGGTGTTCCCAGCGGTAGTAGTTCCTTGAGCATGTTAAGATGCTGGGTTTCAAAGTTCACGTCAGCCGCCGCTAAAACCCCAACCACTTTAAGTGGTCTGGGAGTAGTAGTAAGCAATCCATCTCTCTGTTGCACTACTCAGGGCTTGATGAATAATGAGAGTGGCAAAGCTTCAATGCGTGATCCAACCCATTGTCATCTGTTGCTTTCAGGACGATACCGAAAAATCCAGTGCCAAGAAGTTCCTTAAACGTTACACCTCGTATGTAACATTCTGGTGAGATTTTGATTATGTCTAATAGTTTTGTTCGTTTCTACGGAATGAGAAACCACTGAAGTTGGACCAACTTTCACAAAGGAAATGGCTGTATCCATATCTGATAAGCTTATCGGAACGTATATAGATTGTTCTCGTACAATCCAAAACTGATTAGGGTCTTTGCGTATTAGTTTCCGATGGCGAACATTCACCTCGTGTTTTATCACCTTTGTGCGTTGCAGACGGAGTTAAGTATGACGTTGTAAAATCTTTATCTGAGGGATATTATGTAGCATGCCGTACTATCAGGTTGTCTTATTGAATATTAAGTACTCGAGGGAGTTTTTGCCCTCCAGAATTTCCGCACAGGGTTCAAATAAGATTCCCTGTCCTATTTTGAGAATGCAACCTCTACGAGAAAACAGATACAGATGACCGCTATTACGGCTATCATTTACGAGTAATTCAAACACCATTCATTATTATTGTTGGATCGTTTTATAAAATACGACAGTAAATGAGCACGAAACTCAAAATTTCGAGAAACTCCCAAAATTAACACATGAAAATTAACACATTTCTTACGACAGGTTGAACAGCTTCACTTTTTAACTCTTGATGGATTTTTGTAAGGTCATATTAAAAGAATCCAAAGATGTCGGTATATTTACAATTTTTAAACAATTCGCAAAATGGATTCAATGGATTTATACTAATTATTTGCCAAAAATCTATCGATTTGTCTCATCAATTTTGGCCCAGCTAGTAAGCATGGCGCGTTTTTTCTTCCACCTGGCGGTTATCCAAAAGAAACCTTTGAAACGACGCATCATCGGTTCGTTCGATTCGTTCGACCAATTACGTTCTACCCGTTGCTTACAAGAGACTTTTCTGCGGATCCTGGAGTTTGCCAACCAAAATTTCAGGGCCTGTGTGAGGGACGAAGGTCAGCATACATATGCCATTCCATGGACAAAAGGGACGAAGAAGCGGAACAAATGCCATTAAGGCACATAACATTGAACCGGTTTTATAAATGTAAAAAGTTGACAAGTAAGCCAGAAATGAAAATTCTGAGAACATCTCACAATTGACACAGGAAGGTATCTAAGGTACCACCAAAGTGAAAGTGAGAGATAGGACAAACTATTGATCGACCAGGGAAAATAGATGCATATATATAAACTCTCAAGCGGGTTACTCGTGCTATAGGTTGGTAGAGACAGAGCCATGACTGAATGTAGAAGACTCGGGTTTTCTCTTGTCCTCACATTTCCCAAAATCCAACTCAGTAAACCGGATGGTTAATGATTGATGTGAGGTTTTAAATGTATAATCTATAGTAAGTGAAGGTGGAAGAAGAGAGGAGAAGCCCCGCTCCTCCGCTATCAAAACTGCACAACTCTTTTCTACTCTGTAACACTTAAGTTCCATAGAGTGGATTACTATAACTAAAGCTCGGGTTTTTAAGCATTATCCATAGGTAGGCAATCTGATGTTCTTGTTGGACAACATCCACTTATGATTGTACCCTTCAGAAAAAGATTAATGTGCAAAAGGGGAAATCAGAAAGTAAATCCTTCTACGAGCGCCAACAATAGTTTCCTCCCGTATTGATTTGATGTAGTGGAGTTTACTTAGTTGGAAGTGAGAGTTCAGAGAGTACAATCCATTCCTTCCATTCGCTAGCTTAGAGTAAAGTTTATCTTCATTATTTATAAGGCATAGAAGGAGAAAGTGAAAAATGAACCGAGCGGAAGGAAGAAGAGAAAGCAGAGAGAGTGACAGTGAATTTGTTCCCGACTTGAGTGTGTTTGTGTTACCTGGGCCCCAATGTACAATGTATC
>JAQGCL010000820.1:0-11023 GCA_034699605.1 Isotomiella paraminor
CTTTTGTATACAGCTTCATTTTTCATGGAGTACCTGACAGCCTAACAAAAGCAAGAGGGAGATAAGCATGTCACATCGTAGAGACAACTTTCACCAGCACAGTTCCCACATTAAAGATGTATGCATATCCTTTTAAGGGAAAGAGCGTAACAATTTTATCCTACAGTGGTTTTTGGAAGACAAAGCTCGGAATGCCATTGAGTGTGTGGGTTCAAATTATCACTTTCGATCAGCGAAAGTTGGGCCGTTACTTTGGATAAAGATTGGGAGTAAAGATTCCTTTAATAGGCCATTACCAAAGCCTACTTTCTCTCGGTCCAGTTTTTGAGCATGATTTGCGAACTTCAATTAAAACGTTTCACCCAAAATTGCGTTGCTGGTTTCCATTTTTCTACATTTCTGCTTCCACTTTCTCCTCGGGTAAAAGTCCATCTCGTCTCATCCTTGAACCTTGTACGTCGTAGTCCCATATTTCATCTCGGATTATTGCCAACCTTTGGTCCCAATAAAAGTACAGAATGAAACGGACCAGGGAAAATCAGGGAGACCAACTCCAACTAAGATTTTGTTAGGAAAGTCGGGGATTCGGAGTTTGGAAGGGAAATGCAACGTAATCAGACAGACGGCCAACTTTTCCTGTTTTATTGCTGTTTCTACCCAATTTGGCATAATTTAATGAAGGCTTTTAGATAAGTCGTGGGAGGAGTGGAAGATAGATAAGGAGGTTGGGAGGATATAAATATCCCGAGACTTGGACCGTTTTCTTCCTTTGTCATTTCGGTTAGAACAGAGATTTCAAGGATTTCCTTTTGAGACAGGAGTTAAAGTTACATTAAACCACGACAATCTATCTTCTTCCTTTTGTAAGTTGTAAGGTGGAAGGAGAAAGCGTTGTAAAATCTTAAGACCGGAATCATAGTTGCCTTTCATTGTACTTTTAAACTATGCCACTTCAGGGATGGGAGAAAGTGGCTGTATACACGTAAGAACTGAAGACTCCTCAAAGATGAAGGAGATAAAGATCAAACGTATCAAATTATATTATGAAAGAGAACCCATAGACCAGAAAAATTGACAAGTACTACGCACTTCAAAA
Source organism: Isotomiella paraminor (assembly GCA_034699605.1). Taxonomy (NCBI): domain Eukaryota; kingdom Metazoa; phylum Arthropoda; class Collembola; order Entomobryomorpha; family Isotomidae; genus Isotomiella; species Isotomiella paraminor. The sequence goes on from JAQGCL010000820.1 coordinate 1,097, forward strand.
TATGAAAATCACAAAAGTTCTCCTTCTTGCTTTCTCCTCCAGGTTTGAAGTTCCACTTGTTCGTTCCTGGAAGTTGTGTACGTTTCATCCCTTAAAGAAACGTGAGACAGGCAAAATAAAATCGCAGGTCGCAATTTAGTTAGGTTTCTCAGCGGAGTCTAGATTTTCACCGGTGAAAGCAAAGTTTACTATTGACCATTTTTGCAGGTAACATTTTGTTTTCAAGGATTTGTTTTTTCCAGTTTGTCTTTTTTGTTCTGGAAATACTTTTGGAAGTATGAATTAGCATTATTTTGTGGATCTGACTTTCTGTGTTTTGTCAAATCCTGATTATGCGACTTTATGTTTTCTTTTTATCAAATCAAAACTTTCTCTTTCCTGCATTTGTTTTAGCTTTTATAAATGTACTTTTGAACGTGGTGTTTGTTTATTTTACTGTGTTTATGAAATAATTTGGCAGAAACCAAACTTTTAGTTTGCTTTTTGCTATTCATGGATGAGCAGAGAAATGTGAAAATCTGGAATAAAGCTTGGACGCCGGTATACAAATGCAATTGGAATCTTTTTTATAAAAGTTGTCTCTTGGTTTGTGTTCGGTTTGGATCTGAATTATAGAATTCTGTCTTATAGAATTTTTAATGTGCAAAATGAAAGGCACGTTTTGGAAAGAAGGAAAATGTTTCTCGAATCTGACTTATTTACGACCAACAGCAATTTGTCCTTATGCTTTCTCTTTCCTCTTCTTCCTCCCAACTTTCCCCGCACCTCATCAATCTGTCTTTCTGTGTGTTTGAACTAAAGTTGTCCTACGGCCAATCTGACGTACGTGATGGATTGAATATTCTGTAGAGTTAACCTTTTATTAACGTGATCATTCTTGCAGAATCGGAATGAAAATGGATAACAGTTCAAGCGAAAAAGAGAGAGCCGTGGGCTATTTTTCCATCATTGAATTAATCCTAAATTTCTTCTAGTGAAAGGAAGGAGGAGGTCGTTACTTGAAAATTAACCGAATTACTTTGAACTCAGAAACTGAGGAAAGTTGAAATCGTGCTGACACAAAGTTTTCTAAAGCTTCAAGTCATTTTATATAAATGGGTACACCACCACAACAATCTAATTTAGCTTTTACAACCACTAAAGTTATCTAATTAGTCGAGTCCCTAACTCCAAGTTCCACTCCACATCTGCCAAGTGAAAGTTGTCTTTGTTTTCTCTTCCATTTTTACATCTTTCCAAAGAGTGAAAGCAAAGGAGAAAGTGGTGGCAGATGGACAGAGGAATGTCCTGTTAAAAAAGAGTGAAAAATAGATGCCGTAAACGATATCGACCTGTAAATTAAACATTCATCCTTCTTTCAAACGTTTACGGCGTAAAGTCTCATTCAAAAGGGGGCACAATGGGGCTAATATGAGGCATAATTGTCCCATTATCCAACTCCAAAGAGGGTCTCACATCTCCTTTTCATCATCATCATCATCCTTTATGGCTGTAAACATGACTTTCATACTTCCCTAGAGTCTCATTTCCAGAACTTCCGACTTTCTCTCACTTTTTCCTAACCGCCCAAGGCCCTTCTGTGTGAGTGATTTTTGGTGTCGACCTTCGCCAAATCATCCTGTGGCTATTGTATTGTAGCTGTTTCTGGCACCCGGATGCCCCATGTTGAATGAGAATAGACTGTGTTTGGAAGTGTAAAATGATATGTCAACAATCGCAAGTAGAACTGAAACCAGGCAGGCATAATCCCATAGGAGGAGAAAGTAGACACAATCTGGACGGTTTCCCAAATCTTTTGACGCTTTCTTTCCTTCCGACCAGAGTCTTCAGAAGGTCTGAATGAAGGCTGATAAAGTTTAAGCTGATTTGAATTTGTATCACATGTTTAAAACGGTTGAATGGTTTAAGCACCGAAAGTGGATTTTTTTATGTATCTAACAAAAGACAGTTTTATGGTTGGATGGATGCTTTTTATGATGATAGATAAGCGAAGGGTTGTGTAGGTCGTGTTTCTCTCATCAGTCTTAATTATCTACGGTCTTATCAATGTTTCTCGGTTGAACGTTACTCTGATTCTCTCTCTCTAGGCACTTTCAATCATTAATCCCACATCGATTCCTTTCAAGAGACCCTTAGACATCCTCCATTACTGAGAAAGAAAAGTTATCGAACCGCTGTTGCCAGTTGGATAAAGTTCCTAGTACACCTAAGCCAGATAGATTTCCTATCACTGAATCATATCCTTGTGAAAGTTCCACTAATTTCCACAACACTAATCCCATCATCAGGACTCACATCATCAGTTTCATTTATTCCGAGTCATGTAGGTTTAGCAAAGAACGTTGGCTTGTGTAACATGTTTTTGTTTGGTTTATCATCAACACCACATAAAGAGAGGAATAACTAGCAGCTTTAGTTCATTACGTTGGTGAAAGTGGGTCACTTATGTCTTTGAAATTGGTTTACATTGAAATCAATTAAGCACACTCGACACTCCTATAGCATCATTACGTATGGAGGATTAACATTTCCATTTTCCTTTTCGTCTCCCCATCAAATGTACGGCCAAGTGTCTCTCATAAACCAGGAAAGGGTCATAAAGAGATTGAGAACTTTCACCGTGATCGAATGTGGATGAGAGTAGACACACATTTGTATGCATGGAGAAAGGATTTACTTTCACTTACCAAGTGTCCTACATAAAGCCATGCCACCGTACTGATTGAATTGATCGAGGGAAGGCAGGCTGCTTTAGTTTAATGCAGTGGTGAAAGTAAAGAAAGGAGGAGATTGAATCTGTCAGACTCTGAAGGTGAGGAAAGTAATGACACTTTAACCCATACGTGGAGAAAGTAAGTATCTAGAAGCATAAAGTTCTTCTGGAGAGAAAGTCGCATTCCCTCACTTTCTTCCATAGGGAAAAGAATTTTTCAAACCCTATAATTCCCGATTGACATAAAATGTGTAAAGCATGACTTTGAGGGAAAGCCATCATGACTCCTTTCTCCTCTGCTGAGTCTCAAATGCATTGCTTTTTAACTTTGGGTGAACATGAAACATGTCGAAGTCATGATGTGAAGTGATTTCCACTAAGTACTCTTCCATCCTTTGTCCTCTTTGTCCATGGAACTTTCCCTCCCTGCAGGATAGGTGGGTAAGTAAGTGTCAATAATTCAAGCACAGGCGTTGTAAAGTGTTCCATGTCGATATAATTTATTGAGGGACATTTTAATTTTTTGTAGATTAACTGGACCACTGAATAAATGAATGCGAAAGTGATTCAAACCTTGCTTTCTCTTTGTCATGTAGCAAAAAGGGTGATAAATAAATAATTGCTTCACAAGGCGTAAGAAAGAAGATTAATTTTGGATTTAGATTAAATTTTGATTCACCGTGAGTAGCCAGGCGTGTGTCGTTTATGCTCACTCTTTCATAGAATGTTTCTTTACTTCCGGGTTTGGCTTCCATTTTACCCACACATTTGATGTGGGTTTAGGCTTACCTCTTCAAATACAACTTCCTGAAAATTACATACAAACCTAAGTAAATAATACAACCTACAAAACATTGCCCCATAGTCTGAGCGGATGAAGATAGCGAACAGTGCATCATGGTGAAAGTTGTAAGGATTGTTGAACAAACCAAAGCATGTTCGTGGTATTTTTACATCTTAAGTTAAGCTTGTCTGTTGCTCTCGTGTCTTATAGACTCATAAATCTTATTTTTGTGGAGAAAGGCTGTGTTCCTACAGAATGTCAGCAAATCTGTGCGTGGTCTTACAAGTTGTCCGGAAGTGAATAAAGCGTTATTGCGTGACATGGTTTGCGTTATTGGCTTCTGAACGTGTGTGTAAAACACTCTAGCTGGCTGATGATTTACACCACTTTCTCTTGTCTCGTTGCATAGAATTCTAAACTATCCAATCCACAACTTTCTAAAGGATAGAAGAAGGGAACTAATTTTTTTTGGTTCAAGAAAAAGTGGTTTCTGAAAACATGTCGCGTTTGTCCAAATAGAAACATCTTTCTTTGAAGTTTGTTTCTATTTAACAATCCTGACCTCAATTCAAGTTGAAAGAGAAAGAAAAAAGTCAAGAACATGGAGATGACAGATCAGTAGTGAAACTTCTTAGGGGGTGACTGATTTGGTTTCACCAAGAAAGAAATGAGATGACTGTGAATGGAATAAGAAAGTACGTGATTAGACTTGGATTGGTTTATGCAAAAATTGGAAAAGAGAAAGCAAATGAAATGGAAGTGACATTGTGCAACTGAAATTCCGAAATATAAAATTGAGAGGTACCTAAAATTGTTACAGCTATTCTGCAAGTTTTGGCCAATGCCACTTTGTAAATTGACGGACGGACGGAGATGTCGTTTGAACTGGCAACTTAGACCACTTATGTCATGTGCATGCAAGCTGCTCCCATACAACTGTCATCTCTACATACATAAGTCCAATAAAGATTTCAGGAAAGATGAAAGTCAAGGCAAGGGAATGGCATACGGAGAAAGGGGATATTAAGTGACGTTAGCAAGTTATTTCTTCAGTAAAAAATATGGGAGGCTTGTGTGTGTGTGAGTGTATAGGTAAACCCATTCAATCTAAAAGCAACTTATCATGTATTTCATCCGATCAAGGTGGGCTAGTAATTTGCATTTGGTAATCATATATAATCTTGGAGAGAAAGCTGATTATGAATTCATGAGAAATGTTGACTCAATCTACGCAGGAAACTGGGAGAAAGTGATTGGACAAAATTTTTACTTGGAGGAAGGGAAAGTCAGAATGAACCAAAATGGAAAACAGGCAATCGAAAGCTGCGGAGACATTTTCAGTGATACATTTGCAACGTCAGCCAGGAGAACTTTGTTTGCCCTGCGAATTAGAATTAGCAAATTGGAAGAGATAACTTGCTCTTTTTAGATACGTTATCTATCTTCTTTCTTTCACACTTTCTCTCAGGTTTTTGTATCTTTACTTTCTCCCCTGAGCTTCCTTAAGTTCGCACCAGCTTTCTCATTTTTTCTTGTATCACGTCGTTACACATTCAAGTGTCATCCCGGATCTAACCTATCTTTCTCTAGATACTTTGTACATGAATTGAGTCAGTTGTGATCCTGGCGAGCTGGGCTGGGTATTAATAGTAAAAAAATTGTTCCTGGAGAAAGTCGCAAAATTGTCTATTTTGTCCTTCACAATGATTTTCATTTTTTGCTGTTAAGAAGTTATGCATAGTATGTCAAATGATATGAAAACATGCAAGTAAGATAATGTGAAAGAAACTTTCTTAGATCGGACCGACTTTTATTGTGAGACTACTTTTTGCTGCTTTTTATCAAACTCACCTTTCTCCCCCTTTGTGCTCTTGTCATCTTATCTTTTTTGAAGGTTTATCTGTCAAGAGCAATAGTAAAGTTTGTTGGATTGTTGCAAACTTGTCAGGAGTCCTCGCTGGTTCTACTACTTCAAGATGGACTTACCATTCCGCCTAGGTCATAAAGAGTGAAAGAATGTGAAAGTGAAGCAAACATGATTAAAAAGTTAAAGAAGATAAAACGAGAAACTGGCAGCTCCGTGCAGACTAGTCTGTCCTTGAGAATCAGCGGACACTAAAAGAGTCAATTGTCCGAATCTTGCCAACGCAGAAGAAATCAAAGTCATTTTTATGTCATATTTGTGTCATTCTTGTCCACGAAAACAAAACCTACTGTTGAACATCATAAAGAAATATCCCGACGATAAGGTGAATGTCTGACATGATAATACCAAAACGCCGATACAAAACTTGTCGAACTTCTGAAATAAAGTGGACTAGATTAGCTGGCAGGAAAGCAGGCGATTAAAGCAGGAATTTCAAGCTCTGTAAAAACGTAAAAGTATCTCATCGAAGAGATTTGTTTGTTCCACTACCTCCGTTTTACTCACGAAAGTATCCTTTTTGGTTCCTCATCCTTGAGCTACAAGAAAAGGAAAATGCAACGTAATCAGGAAATCGGCCAACTTTTCCTGTTTTATTGCTGTTTCTACTCAATTTGGCATAATTTAATGAAGGCTTGTAGATAAGACGTGGAAGATGGATGAGGAAGTTGGGCTGGACCACTTCACCCTTCGCCTTTAGGCTTGGATTTCAGTAGAGATTTCAAGGACTTGTGTTATAAAAGTTGCTTGTCGGAGTTGAGAGTTAAAGTCGCATTAAACCAGAGAGCAATCCATCTTCCTTTGGACGGAAAAAGCATAGATAGTACAATGTTTAAGACCGCGGTATTAGGGTGAAGACCTTTACCCATTTCCTTTGTACAAGACAAGGTGTATCCTGCTCCTTTGCCACTTTAGGAGCTGAACAGACGAATTCCTCGAAGGAGAAGAAAGGAAAGATCAAATTATATCACCCACAAAATAAAAGGGAAAGCAGGATGACATTACGAGGCCCATAAAAGATGGAAAGGTGCAGGTTTCAAAGAGAAGAAAAAAATGTAATCTCGCGAAGTGAAAGTTTTACGTCCTCTGATTTTATTATCTTCTCCGATTTCAGTAGTTACCTGTTTCCCTCGTCCCACGCAATGTTGCGAATTGAATCACGGCTTCAAAAGGGACATTTCTTCCAGAGATTCTTATTTATCAAAAAAAGACCGATGGTAGTCCAAATGGACAAACTTTTCAGCGATGGAGCGAAATTACCTACATCCATCACTTCCTTCCATAAATCATAGAGAGAGGGAGTCACAGGATTTATTGCTAAGCTCATTAGGGTGAAAGTAAATACTTACACTGACGGCCAGCATAGAAAACTGGCCAATAAATAACAGAAGCAGAGGAAATTCACCCATTTTTGCAAGGAAAGCTAAGTTACTTTCTCCACTCGATGGAACACACTTTCACTTTCGAGAATTTTTTGTGTTAAACAACGTCGCACAAGCACTTAGATATTTGTTAACTTTTGTAAGATCAAGGATAGAGTTGCTGTCTTTCTCCACCAAAAAACGATTTATGAGATACGTACACGAGAGGAACATATGTAATGACTAGACAAGCTCAACTTAAGATGTACACCACGGACATGGCCAACAAGCAATCCTTTCAACTTTCACCAGCATGCGCTTTCGAAATGTTTCATGTGGGTTGTCCTACTCCTGCTTAGTTTTCCATGTGATTTGCCCTAGGTCTATTTGAAAAGGTAGGACGAAGCATTGTCTTGTCTGCCTCTCAGGCATTTGAGGGAGATCAAATGGAAAGGTGGAAAGGATACATTCACCCAAGACATGGGCATTTAAGATGAAATATAGAAGTGTTAGTTATGTGTCATCTTGTAAAAAGTTTACATCATTTGCATCGTTATCTATTCATGACACGGACTTGAATTTATATTCAACAACAAAGCTTGAAAAAATAATTAGTGTACTGTTCGACTGAGCAGCATAGATCGATAATTAAGACAGAGAATCCCGACCTGCAAACTGAGCGTGGAGATATGCGTAGGAACAACTTGTTAATTTTTGATTTCTCGAAAACCTACTTTCGGCGTTTAAACAATTCGACGTTTTTCAACTTGAATTTTTGACATAAATACAATTCGGCTTTAACCAAATCCATTCATTCGACATTTTTGAGACATTTGAGTCATCGTTATTTTAAAAAATTGGGGTAAAAACAGTCACAAAATCAACAAAAAGTAAGAAGACATGAGTGGAGTTGCGTTGAATGGGTTATTTGAAGTAAAAAGGAGCCGGCTTTCACCCGACGGAGCTCAGTTTCTCTTGAGCCATTGAAGCGTCCGCATCCCATGCATCTCATGCATGCTAGGCATGCGCTTGACATGGATTGATTTCCAACATTCAATTATTGTCAGTGCTGGATTTTCAAGTGTTTTTGTGAACCAAAAAGTGTCTTCGAGGATTGACATTCAAGTCATTACCAAAGGTAAATTTTTAACCAACCGTTTTTCTTAATCGTGACCATCTTGGACACTCTGGCCATGCCCATTTTGACATCTAAAAAAGACGAATATTGGTACATCACAAAGAAGAGAACAACAATAGGCAGGCAGCAGAACAAGAGGAGGAATAATGCAAAGTGATTTATTGGACTGGACTGAAATTGTCTCTTCTTGAATCCCACAACTTGTCCTTCTCTGTGTAAACATGGATAGAAATGAAAGAGGGAATGGAGAAAGCACTATTCATTACCTGTTCCACTGTGGTCTTCATTCCACTCCCTTTGTTCTCATGCAAAGCAAAGTGAGAGTCGTGTCAAAAGGATAGAATCTCATTCAATTTAAATTAGAGACCACTTCACAATTTCCACTTTTTAGACTCTGTCCTCATCTGTTCACTTTCTCTTTTGCTCTCTTCTGATGCAACTTTCACTCTCAAATAAGTCAAATGGATGTGGGACCAAGTAAAAAATGGAGGACAAAAGCAGAGTCAACTGTCAATTGGCAAATGCGGAACTTGGAATTAGCGGGTCCACTAATTAGATAAAACTTTAGTGGATGGAACAAAAGCTAATTAGACTGTGGTGGTGGTGATATATGGCTGTAAAACAAAGTGACGAACGGTTTCAAAAGCTTTCTTCAGTTCAAAGTAATCGCAGGATTAATAAAATACTGCGAAGAGAGATTAAACCATTGGCCATCAGCTCTATCTTTTCCGCTTGGACTGTTTTTCATTAGGATTCTGTGAATGATCGCGAGGTTTATAAAAGGTTAACCGGCAGGAATATTGAAACTATCTATCACGTTCTTTACTTTGGTTGGCCGTAGAGCTTGTTTCCTTCGGTCGCTTCAGAGATTCATGAGGAGTGGAGAAAGTTGGGAAAGTGAAAGCACAGCGAAATTGTTTTAGGACGTAAATAAGTTAGACCTTTTTTTATAAATTTTCAAATTTTGTGAATTGAATTGTCAGAGTAGTCATACCACACCACGTAATGATTCCAGTTTAAGGGAAAAGGATAATACCCAATCTCATCTAATGACTTCATGCTTTGAAGCATTTTACACAATGGAGTGAAAGCACGGCTTCACTAACGATGGTGTATAATTTAAGGGCAGCAGAAAGCACAATGCAAGGTGGCTTGTGCATTCCACAAAAGAGGGGCTAATTTGAATCTCATTTGCTTTCCTGTTTGATAACTGAAGACACGTGCTTTCCATTTGCTCGTGATTTCTGCTACTAAAAGTATGGGAATGAGTTAATTATCTTGCTCGTTAGTCAGTGTGTACGTCTGGGTCGGTCGGATGCATCTTTAGAAATCAGAGCGTAAAGCGGAAAATGAACGAGTCCAATTATCTGAACTAATTAAGGATCGTGTTAGGAATTTAATTTTCCAATCATAAGACGCAAAAAAGATAAGAGCAGAAACTCCTTACCAAACTTTTAAATATTGAAGGTCGAGGATTGCATAATGGGCGTCCAAGTCATTTTACTTGAATACAAATTAAGCTCAGAATTTGTCTATTTGTTTAGAAAGCATTGACTGGCTGGAATACCGAAATCTGTGATGGAGATGGATGCACATGAATTGACAGGATACGAATAATACTTTCTGAATGAAGAGATGTGTTTGAATTGACAAGATGTATTATTATGAATAATACTTTCTGCAACAACTTTTTATTTTGTTTGTGCAAAAACTTTCTCGTCTTGCTCGTAGACCTTGTAGCAAAGAGCATTCAGTCTTCAGAGACATTTTTTTTCTTTCTCTTGTGTCATTTCTTGAACTAAGCCCATCGTGTCGATGTGAATATTTTGTACAGGACAAAACTTTTCATAAGACAATCTAACACGTCCATATTTCATCTCCTAAGGCTTGAGCATGAACTTTTGGAGAAGGCAGGCATATGGACATAAATAAAATTATACGATTTGTCTTCGAGGCAGATAAAAAGCACTATGCAACTTTGTGTGGGTCATGAATAATATTGCACTC
>JAQGCL010000821.1:0-11013 GCA_034699605.1 Isotomiella paraminor
AAAGATGGACAATTGATCCGCCAGGAAGCAACGATACCGGATATGCATCAATGAGTTCATACTACTTCTTTGGGCGGCCATCCTCGTGGTCGCTGTACTCTGGAACAAATTTCACGGGGAATGTAACATGCATGAGTCATGCAGGGGATCTGGAAGTAATGTATCGCACCACGTTCATTCTACCGTATTTCATCAGGTCAGTTCGTGAAGGTTGCGGGGAGCCCTCGACTACGACTACTTCGACTCCTCCTATTCCTACGTGCAACCCAGTCCACACCACCCCGACCGTGCCCACCACAACAGCGGGACCCACCTGCCGTCCAGACGAATTTAAATTGAGCCCACATCCCGGTAAATGAGTCGTTCCTGACATCGTTATTGATACCATGATTACGGCTCATCGATGAAATTATTTGTTTCACAGAAAGCTGCTCGCAATACATTGCATGCATTTACGGAGATGAAGCAATTTTAAGCTGTACAGGGTTTCAAAAGTTTGACTGTGTTGATCTGCGGTGCCAAGATCCACCTGCGCGGTGTATTGGAGCAGATTCTTGCATATCAAATCGCACAAGTTCCAAAATAACCGAGGAAGAAGGCGCATCAAGCTACTTGTCATGGAAATGGTTATGGTAAACTTAATAGGACTATATATGGAACACAATGCATTGCAAACAACAGATAAACTTGAACAACTGTCATATTACAATGGCTCTTAATGCATGTTTTATGTCCATGGTTGTGACTGTGTGATTCACCGATAAACATATTCCTCATATTCACCGATAAAATTCTTCAGTGCTAAGCATACGTAGCGAATTGGCCAGATATGGCCACTTTGGATTTATTTAGAAGTGGACCTTTCACACGCTGAGTTGAAACATGGTTATCCAAGTTATGCTTCAATCAAATCAACATCATCCAATCAAACTTGGTAGAAGTCTACTATACGCCAATAGTTCATCTCTGATGGCTTATGGTGTTACACAAATGGATAGTTTTGAAAATATGGTCACAACAAGATGGTAACAGTTCGTCAGAGCGACACTTAATCAGTCAATTCTTGCAAGTCAGGGGCAAGCTGCATTGTGACATTCCGGCAAGGCGGAGGATGGAAGAAGAAATTTAGGTTATTCTTTCTACTGATAAATGTACCAATGATTATTTGCAAACAAAAACAAAGTACAACTGGGCACATGTTCTACTTTGAGCTGGTTAATTGTGGTATAGAATGGCATTTACAAAAATTCATCTTTTGCGAAGGTAAAAACTAGAACTCAACACTAGCCTGGCTGCTTCACTATTTGACATTTACGGTTCCACAAATGTGGATTGTTGTCCATCTATATTTATGTTTTTCAAAGTAGTGTTTAGGCGGCAATCAAACAGACCACAAAGTTTACAAATTCATGACGCGACCGAGAGAAAGTATTGATCTGAAAACAATATAAAATTCGTGACTGATATCCATCCATACGAGTTGACAATAAATTTTGAGGGGTGAATAAAGTATTAACCCTTTCATTTCTGCATTAGTTACACAATTTATGCCCCTCGCAACCTAGTTACCCTTTCTTAAAAAGTCCCCAGACCCCCGAAATCCTGCCCCCAGGATGTCCCCAGACATCCAGGGGTGGTCCCCACCGAAAAACCTCTCCCATCCAAATTTTTAGAGCCCGTTTTTGCGGAAAATAATGGGTAGGTCGGATGGTGAGTGTAATGAACTGTGAAATTACGCAAAAAATGAAGTTCTCACCTCACCCCATGTGGTAAAAAACACGCTTTATGCATGCCAGCATAAAAACACAAGTAACGACAACAAATAGCACTTCTTTGAGGACATATAAGATGAAACAACAAATTTAAACAATGGTGGTTGAGACAAACAGAAAAATCTCAATCAAAATACTTGACTTGTTCGTCAAATTCCATTTCAAAAAGTCGAACGGGGGAATTTTCTTCCGGAGAAGCTCTGGGGAGGTCTAGATCCATGAGTTGGGTTGAGGATACGGGGGGATTGAAGTGTTGGGAGGCTTGGGACTGAAGCCAGTGCTGTGAGTGAGTTGCTGGAGCTGCGATAATGGAAGACGGCGGAGGGGCAAGGGAAATCAGGTCATTCGTGTGCATAATGACGGAAGGAGGGTTCCAAATGACACTGGAGCCGGTGTCTGGTCTCATTTCTTCCACATCTGGAGGCTCAGCCATAGTTGTAGTGGAGCCCTAAAAAAACAAAAAGAGCGTAAGGCAAAGTGTCCAAATGTTGAAATGTAGAAATCAATACAAAATTACCCGCAAGCTAAACTTCTCCTCATGAAACTTTTGGAAACAACTCCCAGGACCACCGATGCAAAATCTCTTATCACATTGGACGAAAATAAATTGTGTCGTCTTGCGCGTATGCTTCCTTGTCCTGCAATAATAGCATCCTAGCCAGCTATGTTTCCCCCCCTTTGTCAATGCTCTCTGCGGAAGGTGAAGACCAGGTCGTGTAGGGCACATGGAAATTGATTGGGGCCGGCCACGTGGTTTTTTTTGGGCGTCAGGAAAAGCTGTGAAGATTTCTCCAATAAGCTTGAGCAGGAAATCTTTGAAGCAAATCTTGAGCATGCGGTCCGGAAAGAGATTGTGGAGGCACCTGGCATTGTAGGCGACTGTCTCGGTTAGTCGAAAAAAGACTTTCCGGTACCACTTGTAAGTACGCCTTAGGCAGGAGTAAGACTTCACAATCTGGTCCATGTGGTCCACTCCTCCCATCTTCTTATTGTACAGGAGAACTGTGGCAGGCTTCCTCCTTGTATTGTTGGGGTTTGCGGAGTACGATGTCTTCATAACGTGTCCCATAAACGTGTTCAACATTAGAACCTCTCTTCTATCTGACCACCTAAAAGAGTTCAATAACTATAATGTTACATACATGGGGTTTAAAATGTTCAGTTACCTTTCCACTAGAATATTCCCATTTGAAAAGACTTCAACCTTTCCCTTTTCCAACTTTCGATCCATTCGTCCTTTTTTCGGCATTCCTATCCTTTTCTTCTGAACCGTTCCCAAGATGAAGACACTGTGTTCCAGAAGAGTCGCAGCCAGAGAAGGGGACATAAACCAGTTATCCACAGTAATTATGTGGTTTTTGTCCCTTAAAGTCTTCAATCAAAGTCATGACACACGCTCCTCCGAACCCGTACACTTTAATCCATGAAGGATTGACAAAACTGGTGGATTTTCCTTGGTAAGCCAGGATCCCTAACACCATCTTCGACTCATCGTCCACAATAAAAAAGAGTTTGATCCCAAATCTTGCTCTCTTCTTCGGGTTAAATTGTTTGAATGAAAGGCGGTCTTTCCAAAGAAGGTGCCTTTCATCAAGGTTGAGATGCTGACCGGCGGCAACGGCATTCTTGAACTTAGAGAGGAGGTCGGGAAAGAAGGCCCCCAGCTTATGAAAACGGTCCTTCTCGGTCGGCGACACAGTTACATTATTTACGAAGTGGAGACATCTAAGAATGTCAGTGAACCTGCGACAAATAGTAATAATAATCAAGTGTCTTTGGTGAACGTAGTTTTGTCTTTGTCTTACCGTGCTCTACTCATCGTATTCGGAAAGATTGGGGTAGAGATGAGAGGAGCTGACGACCAATATTCCTGTATGGACGGCTTCTTTACGATTCCCATCAGCCAGACGAGTCCCTGGAAGCGCCAATACTCGCTGATTGTGAGTGACGTCCACTTTGGAATCTTTGCCCCTTTCTCCATAAGCTGTGCAGCATACAGGTTCGTCTGGTCACAGATGTTCTGAACCATGTCGTCAGACATGAAGTGGCGAACCAGTTGAAGAGAGGTGTCGTCGGACGTGCAGGGGATGAGAATCTTCTGTGGCGAAGGAACGAACGTGGTATCCGGGACTAGAAAGGTCTTGTTCCAGTCAAAATTTGCCATCTAAATTTAAAAAATAATACTGTTGACATGCACCACCACCACGGTTTGTTTATATATTTACCACAGGAGCATTATTATTGTTGACATTGTCCTCGTCGTCGTGGTCCATCAACGGAGGATCATCATCCGACTCGTAGGGATCCCTTCCATGTCGCCCCTGTCCGTCCTCGTCGGAGTGTCCTTCGCTCCCTTCAAAAAACGTCGAGTCGTCGTCACTCTCTTCAAAAAAGGTGACGTCCGAGTCCTCCGCAGCCTCCTCCTCTGGCCGTCCCTCATCCATGGTCTCATCTAGAGATAAAAAAGGTGTAATGAGTGTCCAAACACCAGCAATATTGTTGAGTACTTACCACTGTCACGGTCCATTGTTTTATTTAATTTTGTGTAAAAAGACGACTTTTTCGGAGAAACCACAATCGTTCTCCGAAAATAAAGTGAGCATGAAATACGGTCGTCGGATGCGAGAGAAAGAAAAAAGGTAAACTAGAACAGGCTTCTGAATTAAATTGGCAGTTTTGAATTATGTATACGCATTTATTTAAGAACGAATAGTCAGACTTAATGGCAATGATAGATCTCCAATTAAAAACAAGATTTTAACTTATATCTTTTCTTCAACATTAGCTACTGTCATAAAAGTCATCTACAAGTTTTGCTACATCGTCTGCAACTCTTATGGGCTTCGAACTCAGACAAACGATTCATGACAATTGCATTTCATTCCGAATAAAAGTGAGTATTAGCTCCGGACGCTTCATTCTCATTCCAATGATGATATAAGGAATTTACACACTTTTCTTTCAAGAGGTGAAAGTCGTGTTAGAAGTTATAATAAAAAGAGGACCTACCTACTTTTTTCAATTAAGGATGAAGATGAAATACAAAGTAAATATTGACATTTCTTCCCTGAAAATTTTGTGATTTCAATTATGGTAATTTCACATATTCTTCTGTAGCAATCAAAAGTCATCGTTGTTGTTCATCATCATCATCATCATGATGTTTGTTCAGGCGTGATTATTCACGGTTTGATTATAAAGTAATGTAGCGATGAAGCAGTAAAAAGGTCACGATCTCTCCCACAAATAAACGTTTTGCAACATTTTGTACATTACAAAGATACACATAGACAAATGTGAGAGACGCCTATGAAATTGATCAATTTGAACGTCATTATTTATACTACAATAGCATAGTTTGATGTCGAAAAGATCGAATCCATAGAAATGAGTGTGAGACATCCAAGGCATGACTTACAATAATCTTCATCGTGACCAAAGGTGTTGCACTCTTGTCTCCAAAAACACTATGGCATAAAGCAATCTTGTTCATCTTTTGATTTAGCCGTAAAAATAGCTTACTCATTAGACCATCACAGAGACCAGACCAAACTGAAGTTTAGTTAATGGAACCTATTTTTAATTCTACGACTTCGAAACATAGCAAAACCAATCATGCTACTACAAATAACGTGAGAAATCATCCCTCTCGGACCTTGACTTTTCTGTCTCAACAACAACAGTTTTCCATATAAAACAGAGTTTTAGTCATCATCATCGCATCGTTGTAGCTTTGATTAGTAATGCGGAACGGATGTGGCTTTTTTTGTTGCATCACAAAATCAAATTTTATCGTTATCATGCATCATGGATCAAGTCGAAAGATTGTTGACTCCGATTACCCTCCCTGTCTGAATTGCGCAAATGTACTTTACTCTATTGGCACTCCATAAAGAGTCTTGCCATAATGGAAATGTAGAACAAAGAGTGAAATGATGAGAGTGGGCATGGGTATTAGGTTAAAAGATGTATGGGTCACTCTTTTCATATTCCATCATCAATTGCGAAATCCCACTGACGAATAAATAAATAACTTTCACCTTTTAAAAAATTGATTGCAAATTGGTTGATATGCTTGCTTTAACTTAATTGTCAAGGCTGTCCAAAAAAAATGTTTGAAAAAAAAGAAGCCTTCTTTAATCACCTCCCACGCAAAAAATGCCACTCAACTTCTTATCTTATCTCCTTCGCTATTTGCATAAACGGAAATGGGTTCAATTAAACCAATTATTCCTATGGCAGGGAAACAATGCGGACATTTCGCTAGATTAAAAGGATTATTTTGACGCCTTTCCTATTCCTTCGAACGAGTGGGAAAATGAACGTCAGAAAAATGATTTGAGAGGTATCAAATTTTATTCGAGGTCTCTTTTCTACCCTCTCTTTTGTTTTGGGGTTGCCATCTTCTCACGTGCATCTCACTTTTCGCATACATAACTGCATTACTTTGTACTTTTCTGCTGGAAGTAGAAATGCAACAGATCAGCGCTAATTGCATAGAAAAGTTCCTTGTTCAAAGTTGCTGTGGTGTTGTCTTTTCGCATCGACAAGGTGAAAGTAAAGCTGCAAGAAATGAGTCACTTGAACGCCAAAGAATTAAAACAGATTTTGATTTTTATAGTTCATAGTTCACTGATGAGGAGCATGCATGCTTTAGTTTTCATTTACGTCCAAATGAAACTGACTTCAATAAACCCGATAATTTCATGGAGTTTCCCACGGTTGTGGTTGGTTTCAGAGGAGGACGTTGGTGTGAGAAAACAACTCGAGAATGGAAACAAATACATTTGGACGTTTAAGATTTGGAATTTTTGGTCAGACTGCTTTTTGTCACAAAGTAAGGAGCTCAAAGTAAAAAATATATAATTGCAATGATGGGAAACGAACATAGAAACATAAAATTCACTTTCTCCGTTTCTAGTCCAAGACAAATGATTCATGACTCGATTAAAAGATTTGGACTGAGTAATAATAACAACTTTGCCAGGTAATTACAAGGGCTTTTGAATGAACTGTGGGGTAACTGATTGCTCTTTTCCTCTCACAGACTGGTTTGAATTTATTGAATTTCTCCATCCTCCACATCCTAAATGCTACGTTAACCACGTCCATTTTAAATTAAAGGCATTAAAGTCTTTAATGCCTGTCGGTGGATGTATTCGATCCGGTTTTCCCAAATAATGGATATCCCCTCCTTGACATGAAGAAGTGAAAAGCAAAACAACGGGATTATGACGAGAATATAAAACGCCAATCAATCAATATCAACATTCATACACGAATTTTTTGACCTGATATCATCATCTCTGTTGTTCAATTCTAATTCTCTTTGATTCGCAGGTATGTGTGAACAAGGAAAGTTCTTTGAGATGAGGATACTCTAAATTAAATTGTGTGACTTTGAATGGCATTCCGGTCTACAAGAAAATTACACAGCCAAATAGACAGACTGGAAGGAAGGCACCTAACAAATTCTACGTCTCACAAATAAAAAATTGTGGCATCAGAGTGAGTCAATTAAAGTCCAAAACATAAACGTAAAGCTAGCAATTAAATGAGCAAGTAACAACTGCTAAATTAAGAGATCCTCAAATTAAATATTATGGCATCCGAATTTATCAATGATTGTCACATCACATAATGTCCAAGTCACAACACAGCAACTCTTTTTGTATGTCTTCAATTAAATTCCAAGTTGTCACGCTTGTTTGTACGCTCTACGTTTGTAATTTGAATTGGTAATTAACTACAATTAAACCTAGACTGTTTTAGATGTGTCAAAGGGAAGATGTTATGTTTGTTCTTTTAACTTTTTCCGAGCTATGAAAGTGAAAGCTTTTATGACCAAAAACAATTAAAATTTCCACATCTTTGCACTTCTGTCTCTCCACAACAAAGAAAACATAAAACTTTGGTGTTATTTCTGTATGAAGTTGGGATCTAACAAGACTCGTCGTCGTTAATCAACTAACAGATTTTTGCACATTCGAATTTCAGTTGTCTCTTTTTGTATTGCTTCTTTCATGACTTACCTATGTATGTGTGTATCAGTACGAGTATTATTTATTTTTACACGTTTTTTGCTGCCCATTTTTGTCAAACTTTTATAGCGACTACCTGCCAGAACTTAAGCACAATCCAATCTTCTTAACAAGGCAAAAATTTCACGAAGCAACGTAACAACAAGGCAGCCGAAAATGAAAAACAAGAAGAAAAGGACGCGAAGGTGGTTTGATTGAACATTTCATCGATGGAGGCGGGATGGGAAATTGATGGGTTTTACATCATTAACCAAATTGAAAGGGAAAAGAGAACTTTTTTTCAATTAAGGTATGAAATTGGACATAACTTTTGAGTTCATTTGGTCACAGCAGTAACTTCATTGTTCTCTTAATCTGTAAAAAGATAATATCAGGGCCTACCATTGGGTAAAAGTTCACAAAAAGTGAGTAAAATCAAACCTAGAAAACTGAGAAAAAGACAAAGTCGTTTTTGTGAAGAGTTAATGCCAGGTTATTTTCTTTGTATTTTCTATTTATTTTCCCAAATATTAGTCGTCAACTAAAAAACACTCTTCTGACGATCGATAATCGACCGTCTTCTTTACCTAAAACCCTAACCACCTTCAACCTTAAATCAAACCGCAACTTTGGCCTTTTATTCATCTTTCTTTTCAAACCAATCCGGTTTTGAGGAAAAGAATTTACGAGGACACGACATGGAGTGGAGTAAAAAGACAATCCTATCAACATCAAGATCATCGGAGTCGAAATGAAATGAAGAAGAGCCTTTCTACTTTCTTTGTTTGATCAATCAAACGAACAATTGTTTTTGAGCCAAAAAAAGTCACATCAAATCAACATTCTTCAGTTTGAATTAACATAAAATTTATGTTTGTTTTTATGACAATCATCCCGTTATTATGACCAGTCCAACATAAACTTTTCAATTTCAATTTGTTCAGCAATTTCTTTAGTCTCTGCCTTGAAAATTACTCATGAATTTGGTAGATCCTTTTACACAAATGAAGTGAAAGGTTAAGCAATTATTGTATTTATCTTTCTTTGAACTCATCCTTCCTACGCTTTTTTGCAGACTGACTAATTCAATAAATTGTGTGGATACAAGCGAAAATGATGAGTTGAGACTTTTCATTTAGCGACTCTCCTTTCCTTTCTCCCATCCCTGTCAAAACTGACGCTTCCAGTTTTTTTACCCCAAGTCAAGTTTGAAGCGTGAGCGTGAGAGCCAGGAAGAAAGAAGGATGATTTGATTATTATTACGTCGGTTTTGTTAACCTGTCTTTCAGATCATAGACAAACAGATTCCACGATTCAAAACTTGGTACAAGAAATAGTGCAGCTTTTTTCCAATTCAAATTCTACCCCTTGTTCACAAGTGCAAAGTTATTTGCAATCTTGTCCATGTAAAAAGATAACGGGTTAAAATTTAATTTAAATTGCCAGACGGATCCTTCTCAAGTGAATTTGCATGAATTTTTGTTTGTTTTGTGAAAAAGCTTGCAGTTTACGTAGGTAAGTGAGACTGATTGCTCATCTTTGATGTCAAACTTTAATGTTTTCTGAAACTGAAATTTTTAGTTCATTGATTTCCCTCCTGTTCATGTTGTGCCTGTCTTAAATTAACGCCAAGATTATCATTTCATATGATCCAATCGAATAGTTTCCAACTCAAATTCAATATCCATCCTGCAGTTCCTCCCTCCTACACCGGAAGGAGGGTAGGAAGGAAAGGGATGCTTTTTATTAAATTGGATTGACTTTCCACCTGCATTCGAACATTGAGCCTTTTGTAAATGTCTACATGCAGTCGCATTACTTATGTTCTTTCCTTTCTCCAACTGATGAACTTTTAAACTCCTTAACCATGACTCACGCATATTAAAAAGACGAAAGGATTCAGCCTTTAATTTCCGGAATTAAACAAGGATGAATTAAAACTAAGATTTGAAGTTTCTTACCTTGCAAAAAAAGTTCCAGCATTTAAAATCTACTCACAAAAATCTTGCACAACCATCAAACTTGGTAAAGACACTCTCACATCACGACAATTACAATTTTTGACTTGTTCAACCGAACAAAACTGAATTCAAATGCAAAAAAAAATCATCATCTTTACTGCAACTTTACTTTAAATCACTCTACATTTTTTATGCACAAACCAATTCTTTTGAGACAGGGTTTGTGATGGCGTGTTGTTCCTCCTCGTTCCGCGTTCTGCGAGATACTGAGCAACTTCAATGAGGTAAAAGACTGCCTTTCCACCCTCTCTCGCTCTGTGCTTTCTGCCAGAAGGGGATGGAAATGAAATGCGAATGAATGAAGCTTGAATTCAAGTTGCGAATGCATGTGTGTTTGAATAAATTCGCACAGGTTTTCATGCGTGTAAACATTTACTTTTTGGCACGCAGAAGCATTATTTAGCATAAATGTTCCAGAACGAAAAAAGATACTTTTGTACAATTTCAGTGCCAGAAAAACAGAAAATAGAGGAACTTTAAAAAATATTAGATTCTTTTCTCTTCTTAGATAGTTTTGTTTTCTCTTCTCGTCATCCAGATAAAATTTCTTTGCTTTTTTGCTTGGTTCGCGTTTGGCTGTATCAGAACACTGAGTTGGAAGGCTTTTTTTGTAGGAAATGGCAGCAGAGACGAAGTGAACGCAGGAGTCACGACTTCCTTGGGGCATGGATTTACATTTACATACTGGGAACGTTTTTGAATTCATAGCAATTTTGAAAGTGTGATAAATTTTAACGATGATAAAGTCACAACTTTGACTTTAGTGACGGGTATGATTATTTATGGGAACGTTGGTATTTTGGTAATGCCTACATTTGATCTTGAAAGAACAACTGTAACATCATCTTACGATGAAAACACAAGAGTGAGAGAGAGGTATGAAGAAAGACACGAATCGGTCGTGTCGTCGTGACCAAAGTTCGTCACTTTATAAATAACTAAAGCAAACACTTTTGATCCTCATAGAAAGCTCAATATAAGGCCAACGGACACAAAGCGTGAGTGATTTGATTGTAATTGACGACACTTAATTTAGTTGCTACAGAAAGTTTCTCTGACGTAATTTAATTACGAGCTACAGTAAAAAGGTAAATTCCCATCACAAAGTACGATGGAAAAAGTTACATGGTTTGACGCCTTTTGGAAATATTTTGGGTTTTGAAAATAAAAACTAGATCGTTAGTTCACAAGTCCCACGAA
>JAQGCL010000822.1:0-11009 GCA_034699605.1 Isotomiella paraminor
TTCTTTGTCGATGAGAAATCATGTATTTTGTTTTGTTAATTGGTTGACTTTAAATATTTATACTTTACTCTGTTAGTCTCCCATCTTTCTCCAAATTAATTGTGAAAAAATGAAATAAATACTCCGAAATTATTAGCCGTAGAGGAAAAATCAGAAACATGTATGTGCATCCATCCTCTGACACACTTTTAGATAGATAAGGTGACTTGACCACGGTACAGATAAGAGCATGGAAAGAAAGTAAATAAAGCTTGCACGTTCGTTGGGTTGAGTTGAGCAGGTGGCTTCGGGGTGTAGAGACACAAATCGAGTCTTTTATTAAAGAGGGAATGAACGTTCTTTTTTTTGGCTGAGCTGAGACCCAGACGGGTTTCTACTTGTTCGTTGCTCTCAATTCTCAACAAAAACAACACACTTCCTTGCACTCTTCTTTCTTTTGCACCCGAGAAACCCTGCTGTCTGCCTCTTCTTTAAAAAATTAATCCCTGGGTCAGGATGGTGAGACTTATCAAGTCCGATCATCATCATCATCATCAAGTGAACCCTTCATCCCTGCTGGGAGGAGACAATAATCGGAGCTTCTTCAGGACGGTCCTCTTCGGGGTCTTTCTGTTGGGAGGAGGGATTATTGTTTGCCATGGACAAGAAGAGTGGAGTTATCAAGACGGTGGTGTCCCCTCCTTGGAACTACAACACTTGAACACCCGTGTTCAAAAGGGGAAGGAGTATTTAAACAAGCTTCAGGAGAAGGCAGTCGTTGGCAAAGGTAAACAAACAGTCCCCATTTACGTAAGGTTTGAACGTTGGTTTTCTACTTTGGACACAGGGACGTGTTGGCAAGCGGCTTTGGAGGAGTTGAATGTCAAGTGCAAAGACATGAGTCCACAAATGCAGTCAAGACTTGCCTTAAAGTTCACCACGTGCTACAATGAACTCTTTGGGTTTCCAATTGTCATTTGCGAGTTTGTCCAGGATGTGTCCACTTGTGTGCAACAGTTGGATTCGAATAGCATGAACACATTCAGGGATTTTTTCCTCCACACGCAAGACATGTGCTACTATTTGGAACACCAGTTGTGGCAAGAAAGGACAAATAGCGCTGTCAATAAGTAAAGTCACAAATTCTTCTATATTTTATCTTTTGTTTTATTATGACGTGAAGTCTAAAATTATTAATTAACCTTTCTTCAATTTTGCTATATTTGTAGAGTGACGTCTGCAGTTGTTGATGTAACGAAGAACATTGAAGAATCAAGGGTTGCTCAAGAACAAGTTTTGTCATCTCAAAAGGAGTCTTTGAAGGTACAAGCCGACATTGCCAAGGAGCATACTCAGCTTCATCAGATTGTCAAGTCCGTAAAAGAAGTTTTCGACGATGTTCAGTAAGTTGTCAATAAGATTAGGACTACTTTTTTGAGACATGTAATTGCAACGATCCATTTCTTCCAGGGCCTCAACTGAAGAACAACGGGGCTTGGTTATGGAAGTGTTTACCAAGTTATCCAACATGCACAAATTGGTGCAATGGATTCAAGGAGAAATGTCGCTGTTGGATTTGATGGGATTTTACTTTGCATGTATGCTATTTGGTTTTTTCTCAACTGCAACAAAGAGAACACAGTATGCCAGATTCTGGATCGTTGTTTTACTGATGATGTCAATAATGTTTGAGCGGTACGTCTACGGGCACCTCAACGGGAGCGGTTTGTATGCACCAGTAAGCTAATAACAAGCAATTAATTTATCAGGTAATTGGAGTCTTTTTTCCAATCATAGGAAATAATTCAAGAGTACATATGGTTAATGCGAAGAGCCGCAGTCGTTTTTGGCGTGGTCATTATTCTCACAGCAGCGGCATTGTATCGTGATCCTCAAATGGTTCAAGAAGGCATGTTGGCTAGCTTGACGAATTTAAACCAACGGTTGGAGAATATGACACTGGAGATGAGTCGTATGTTTGAAATTTGTCATTTCTCACCACGAACCTTTATTCATACCTGGCTTCATTTTTTACTTAACGTAGAAGTACGACGCTTTATAATGCTCAATGAAGGGGACAGCAGTGACGACTCAGACTTCACTGCTGACGACGAAGAAAGTGAAGAAGCTAGTGACAACGGGTCGATTATGGTCCATAATGATTCATTGGCGGTAGCGCCTCCTAGGCGCCTGCGAAAACCGATCCTACTGAAGTCCAAAGCAGAATCTATTAACGATGAAAACAGCCTCCCTGTAGGAAATGATGGTATGCGTCAAAGACTGAGAGGGCAGTCCATTGAACCGGTACCAACGACTACAAAATAAATAAATTTGTAAAAGTGTTTAGTGAATGATTGCGGATTTTTACTTTAGGGTCAGCACAGTTATAACCTACGAGTTCGCAATAACACTCCTGGGCCCGAATCCCCACAAGGTGTGATACACGAAAAATCCACTTCAGTTTCTACCAATAAAGCAAGACCTTCCATCTCTGCCGGTTATTTTTCGTCCGATGAAGAACTTTAACCGTTACGAATTGCCAAACCAAAAAGAAAACAACTATGTATACGGATAACAAACCAAAAACTGGCTTTGAATTTGAACTCTTAACATTTATTACGTTTATTATGTACCTTTTGCCTAATGGAAATAAGGTGACGACCTGAGTTTTTCTTTTGGAATTTACGTTTCATGGAGCCATTAATTTGTACTTTCTCTTCTATAATGTAACATTCCATAAATTCCATTGCTTAAACTGCCGATCTCTACCACGAACTATTTAAGTTAGGTTATTTTTAATGGATGTGCATGGATGTACCTGAATTACTTTGGTAGATCCATTTTTATAACGAAGTACTAATATCTTAACGGTTCGTCAAGTCGAGATATGTCTGTGTATGATCAAACCATTACTTTTTACTTATATTACTTCAGATGAACACTTTTAAGAATAAATAATGCATGATGATTATAAAAACGTGGAGTATTAATTGCGAATAGACTGATGAGGATGACCATAAGTATTACAAAGTTGTTTATTGCTGCGGTAAGTCATTTTTTTATTTAGTAAAATTTGGATTTGGATGACAAGAATGTTCGGTCAAGATGAAGTAAAATTAATAATAAAACACCAATGAGGACGATAGAAACAATGAAATAAAAACTATTCTTACTTATGTACTTCGCTTCGCACTATTGTTTGCTACCGACCGATAATAGCTTTTTAGTCTGTGTGGTGTTATTACATATCGTAAACTAGTTCCAGTATTGCACTAACCCTAATCCCAGTCTCAATAGTATTTTGATACTATTGATTACAAAATTCGCTCTTAATTTGTTTGGGGTGGATGTTTAAAACGCCGAGCAGACCTGCCTCAGAAACCGATCCTCACCCATGAAGGTAGTTGCAATTAACGCAGCTCGAAAGCAGGTAAGCATGTAATATCTATCGCAGTTGGCACAATACAAGAGTCATTTATCGTCAAAAAAAACAAAAAACAAAAATGAGAATGGTGGAATATGACTAATGAGAAATCGTGAAAGGTGTGGCTGTATACTGTACGTATATGTGTATCACTATTGTATGTCATTTGAAATCATCCAGTTTCATCTGAACTTTAAACTGTAAGTAAAGGTACCGTAAATCATTGTTGACAAAGAAAATTGTAATAAAAATAAATAGCTAAAATTTCAAGGAATCCATACTACCAATACGTTATACCCTAGAAAATAACGTAACAGTTTCGTTCGCGTAGCAGCTACAACTAAACGCATCACAAGGATTATGATAATAAATAAATCAAATATTTGCACCAGTCGAAAACGGGAAGGTACCAAACTGAGTGTTAATTGGGGTTTTAGGACTATGGACTGATCCAATGTAGCCAAACTCTTCAGACTGAAGATTAGTACGATTCAACATGGGCTCAGACTCCGAGCGATGGATTTTTGGTAGAGAATTCAGCAGGCTTTCCAGGGACGATAAAATCTAGAAAAAATTCGTGATGTCAGAGAAATGACTAATAATGCATGACAGAACCCAGAGTCTTACCTGTCGAAACAAGGGTCTTTCATCGCGCAAGAATTTTATACAGTCTTCTAATAGTCTTTTAAGGGCGTTTGGGGTGTCTGGCCTCATCAACGTGAAGTCAGGTTTCAAAAAACCCCGTCCCACCATAAATAGAATCTATATGAACACCAGAATTGAGTCAAACCCCTCACAGGAAACACAAATCTAAGGTTACCTGATCTTTATTGCTGATAGCACAGTACGGGAGTTGTCCAGAAAGCATCTCGAACAATACTATTCCAAAAGCGTAGACATCTGACTGAAACGTATAAGGATTCGAGTCTTGCATGCGGATCACTTCAGGTGCCATCCAAAGAATAGAACCTATGGATGAACAAATAGGGTAATTTATTGTAGATACTGCATACAAACCAACCCATTCAATGTTTAACCAAACCTGAAGGTTGCTGCTGCTGGTGTCCACCTGACCATCTTGTCTTTACTGTTGCTAGGCCAAAGTCTCCTATCTTGACTGTCAAATCGTCATGAAGAAAGATGTTGTTGCTCTTCAAGTCGCGATGGATAATATTTTTTGCGTGCAAATAGCTGTAATATCAATCAAAAGTCTCACTCTCACTAACTGTTAAATCCACTTCATTTATGTAGGTACAAGCACTTACTCCATGCCTTGTGCGGTTTGCCTTCCTATCTCAATCAGGGTTAACAGTGGAAATTTTGTTTCCAGAACATGAATGTGCTTATACAATGACGAGCCTTCACACCACTGAGTGACAATGGCCAACTGCGGCTTACTCACGCATCCCATGAACAAAAGGATATTCACATGTCTTGTCTTCCGAAGGACGGCTACTTCATTTTTGAAAGCTTGCAATTGCGCTGGAGTGGGGTCTTTAACGTTCAGAGTTTTCAATGCAACAGGGCCATGCCAAATGCCTTTAAACACTGTTCCAAAACTCCCTGATCCTATTCTATGGCCAACAAGTATTTCTTCTGCCGGGATTTCCCAATCTTCTACGTAGTCCCGTGTAGTTTTCACCTGCATTAAAAATTAATCGACATTCAGTACACTGGGTTATCATTGGCTTTGCTGGCCCTAGCCCTATGTTATACATATGAAGCAATCGATGCAGAGACAGAAGTTCGCTCACCTTCTTGCTGCTTTCATCAGCAGATCTTGCTCTTGGACGACATGGGCGGAGCGTATTTGTCGGAGAAGCTTGAGCGCTATGACTTAGTGACACCTTCGTTGGACTGCTTACCGGACTTGTTATTCTATGTCCTGTTCCAGCAAAACTTGTATACGGACCTCCTAAAGTTCAGTACATAACATCATACATGTTCATGAGAGGAAGCATCAAATAGTGCAACATTCCCTGTTTGAAAAAACCCACAGTAACCATCATTCAAAGACACAAAGAATCCACGATATGAATTTTCTACAATACAAATCGAGCATGCGCAAGTACAGGTACCACAGACAAGCAGATTGGGCGAAAGAGTGAAAGAGTAAGCGAACAAAACAAATTAAACAAAAAAGAATACGAACTTGTTGGAAACACAACGTTCATCGCAATAGTAGAGAGCGGCATGGCCAACGAAAACGTTCCATGTGGGGAGGCTTTCATCCTGGCCAAGTACCCAGCATGGCGACTTGGAGGTCTTACATTCTTATGTCGTCCATTTATAACTGGTAACCATTCTACATTACATTACAATATCAAATCAATGAATAAACAACCACGACTAATTTGCTGTAAGCTGCCGTAAAATAACTTTAAAATTATGCGGGCAGGGCATCGCCATAAAGTCAACTGCTAAGTATCGACACTGACAATTTACTTTTACTACTTTGCATGCAACACTTATTTGAAGGAGGAATGCTTCATCGGTTTTGAAGCAAAATTGACTGTAGCGTTGTCCAAATAAATTAGCATCAAATTCAGTATATAATATCAACTACTAGTAGGAGGATTTGGTGCAGAAGAAATGTAGGATTAGATTCAGGACATACCATGAAGTGCGTTATAATTTCCTTTTCCCAATTTGTGCAAAAAGTCGTCCGATATTTCAGCCGAATGTCCCACCAAATTGTAACACACGTTAGGGGCTGACGTAGACCGTTCCCTGCTGTGTCCCAAAGGAGGGGTATCTTTGTCAACAAATGTCTCCACCAAATTTGGAGGAGATATTTCTCTTGGATGATCAAAATAAGAGGTATCAGGACTTTGCGCCAATAAGCTGATAGAAAGGAACGATATATTAGTTCTCCTAAATTGTAGAACTTTGCTATTGGCAAGTGTACTTACTACTCATAATAAGTTCTTTCCATTCGGCTCGACTCACACAGGGCTGGAACAGTTGCCGCACATCGTTGATGAAAACGATAACCACACGTTCGACACTGAAAACCGTGAAACAGCAATCGACGACAGCATTCACAATACACTATTGAGAAGAAGGTTTTGCGAACCTGAAAAATAATCAGCCAATAAAAATAATAAAATTTGGGAAAAAGACGAATTGGAAAAGAAACTTACGAAGTTGTGCGAAATACTTGTAGCTATAGGGAACTTGTCCAAAATTTCAACTTTAACTTCATCACCCTCTAACTTGGAAATGTCAGATTCCCATGGAATCTGAACACTAGGATTTGACATTCGAAATACAGCACACGTCTCAGGAGTGAGTTTTCTATGACTCATTGCTTTTGACAACGCTTCTCTAACGGTTTGGCCCGGTCTTATCTGCATCAATAAATACAAATAGTTAAAATAATGAAAATGTACATACTTATAACAAAGTATTCTTCTATTTTCATGCAGTACCTACCTGAACCGAAGTTCTCTGTTGATTAGGTAAATAGGCCCTTATAACGGATTTAAAAGGTGATCTTGGAGAGAGACCATCGTCCCCCGAAGGCAATCCATAAGAAGGTATAAATGGCTCTTCATTGTTGCGAGGAAGCGACTGGGGTACTGAAGAAGCAGAAGAATTGCTGCTTCCCGACTCCTTACTGTTGGACGCCGTTGCTGTCAGGGAACTGTTTGTATTGTTCTCGCTTACTGCCATCTGTTCTCGGAGATCCTGCTCCTTCTTTTCCAAATCATGAAGTTTGGTTGTCAATTCGGAGTACTCCTACAAACACGATTACAAGCAAGATTAAAAACAGCCCAATTTTGGTGCAAATTTGGAATGAAGATACTCACCTGAAGGTACATAGTAGGTGGGTCCTGAAACCCAGCAAATCTATCGTTGAGAGCATCGATATTCTCCTTCGTCAGTCTTATCACATTCTGAATATTCCTAAGCTGCATGAACAAACTGCTGTCCATTGTTGTGCTTCCCTTTCGGCCCTTCAAATGCCTCGGTTTGTGTTGGAATGTGGGGTTGGATTATAATATTACTATTTTAAGAAGCACAATAAAGACCCGGGGTACTCCTTCTTCGGTCACTTTTTTCTTCTACCTACCGACTTCACAAAACGAAGGGACGTACCACTTTCAAATTCGACAGTTCTTGCCTAGGTTCTATTCAGTCAGTGCTAAGTAAAGTATTAGAATTGCACGTCTACTTAAGGACAGTTAGAATATCTTAACAATAATTATGCCGAGTATAGTGTGATCAGTACTATTACAAAAAGTTGAACGGGTCAACGACGCAGCAGCATGTAAAACCTTACAGACTTGAGTTAACTAGTGTACAAATTAAACGAACCTGATAAGAAGGTATTTAGATAATGACTGTCTTTGCTTTCGAGCCGTTGCTTTTACGAAGTTAAAAAATATATAAAATGAATAAATAAGCTGACTTGGTGATGCAACGTAACTCCCTTATTTGCGTATAGTATTACTTATTTCTTATGTACAATATTCTTCGTTATTATTGACTTGACTGAATAAATTCCTGTGAATAAAGTATTCAAATACGTATAATAGTTTCAAGATGAGAATTTCAATACGCCAACTCTGGCATGCTTAATCCACGAACATTTCCTTTGAAAGTTTGACTTGTTTTTGGCCGTCGAGGTAGTAGTAGTGACTTACATTAGTAGTATTAAGGTAAGTTGACTATGGGCACTTATACCAGTATTGAGATTTAAAACTACGTCCTATTATTACTTGTGCGTTAAATTATGCAAGGGACATGAGCTCCCCTTCACGAATAGGTCTCCAAGTGTAAAATCTTCCTTGTCCTTTTCTTCCTTGTAATCATAATGCGACGTCGTCGAGAAGAAGTTAAACTAAGCACAGTACGGCTTATGCTGATGACCAGTGTGGGTGTGGATCTTTGGTGGTGTTCTTGAAGGTATCGAAATCAATTCTGCTCCATCACTTTACACTCATGCCCCCAAGTTATTCCTATCGTTATAGAACCTACTGATTGCAGTTTTCTTTGAGAATACTGTGACTCTTGAGTTTAGTTGAGGTAGACTGATTGAGGCATTATCTTGTCAAGAGAAATTCACATTTTGTTTTGTAGGATTTGGCTAGAGAAGAGACCTCAAATGATCGTCGTCAATGACACAGGCGATACCTCATGATCTTTATTCTCCTGCAGCCAGTGCAGTCGTTCACAACTTTAGTTCAGCAATCTTCTTATTCTTGGCAGACAGTGTAGATAATATCACTGTAGACAACGGAAATTCCTTGACTTGCTATTTGTTGTCCTGATTTGAATTGAGAGAGTTGTTTGTTGACTCCTCCACTACAGGTCACAGGGGCACCTCCTCCAGGCAAAACCTTCAATCAAAAAAATAATAAGTGTAATCATAATCCTACACCCCACGTCCTGACAAAGTGTTAATACCTATTTTACAGAGTGTAACGAGAGAGAGGGAGAGTCCGCCAGTGGGTGGAGGAAGGACAAGGAACGTCTTATTTAAAGGACCAGGAGGAACATGCCGCCGCCGCCGTCATCGTCCGTCCTGTTTCCATTCCCTGATTGTTGTTGAATGAATTGCTTACATCCTTGGCTAATTTTGCAGTTATTCTTTTGGGCTATTGATGTGTGTGATATGGATCAATTGTTTTTGACTCTAAATTTGTGCGTTGAGAAGACAGTTGAGAGAAGGAAAAGGTTTCCTAACGTGTCAAACGGTGCGCTTATTTGTGGAATTACAATGAAGAATTGGCGTTTTAATTATTACTATGAAAATAACATTTGTATTTACTTTTTTACGATGTCTATTGTTTATTGTTTCAACTGCAATCACCCGTTCAACATTCATTCAAGCGCACTTGTCCCTCCAACAAATGACTCTGACTGACACACCTCCCACCACAGTCAGAGCTGACAGTCCCTTTCACCAGCACGGCTCTCACTTTAATTAAAATAGCTGGATGACACTAATAATAATAATAATAATAATAATCCAAGGCAGAAAAAGCGACTTGGGAATGATGTCTTGTTTTTTTATATATTTTATTGAGGCGGTGGTGTTATGGAAGAGAGGTGGTGGTGGTGGTGGTGGTGGTGGTAGTGAAATTTGCTTCCTTCCTTCCACGGCCTCATCCGCAGCTGACACACACACTACTACCGACTCAAACCTGCAAACTCGAATGAAAAGAAAATCAGAAAGAGGTTTCTTTTTTTCTTCTACAAAATTGGAGAGAGGGTAATGTGATGATGATGAATAGAAGAATGGCACGGTCGGTGGGTGTATGAATGAAAGTAGAGAGAAAGTCAAGTCAAGTCAAGTCAAGGCAGAGGATGACTCTTCTTCTAATGGTGGATTAATCTCCGCGTACCCCCTTTCACTTCGTCACCACGACCAATCTCTGCGTCATTACTTTTACTTTCATTTCAAAAACCCACGTATCCCTTCGTGATGCAGGTCTCTGCTGCTTTCCTTTTTGCAACAGGTTATGATTATTGTTTCGTTAAACAAAGGGAAAGAGCAAAAAGAGGCTTCTCTATTCTTGGAATAGAAGAAAGTGATTAAGGAAAAGCCATGTGTGAAAAAGGGACACTGGAAATAGAAATGAAAAGACTCTCATCCTCATGTCATGTCATAAAAGAAAAAAGCTTAGCTGCTCTTTTTTCTCCATCGTTTTGCAAAATTCAATTTCCTTACATGTATTCTTCCAGATCAATACTTTTTGAAGTGTTTCTTTTTTCCCTTGTGTGAATTGTAGCGAATTATATTGCTTCATAGCTATTGCTTGGGGCTGTTTCTCATTGTCTCAACTTTCACAGAGAGAGAAAGAGAGTTGGAAAAAAGTCTCGTATTTCGCCATGATGTATCTATACTATTGTGAAATGAGGGGACAGAGAGAGTGAAATGTGAAAGGAAGAAAGAAGGCGAAGGCAGAGGGTCAGGTTATAAATGCATCAAGTATTTAGGTAGGAGGATGGTAAGAGAGACAGGCCAGAGAGAGGGAAAAGCCACCGAGAAGTCCAAAAAGTGGAATCCACTTTACTTTTTCTCCGGCTTTTTTTTTACAGGAAATATAAGAGGGACTTATGGATACTTTCTCTCAAAAAAGTTACACTGAGTAGTCTGCATACAGAGAAAGCAAGAAGAGGCCGCATTATTGCGGATCTGGTCGACCGCGTCGGCGTACCGTGTAAACCGCGTACTGCGTACCAACCCCTGATCCTCCGCGTACCATGAGCACCATGTCCTCCGCGTACCACGTACCAGGTTGTACCATAGTACCGTACCTTACCGTGCCTTACCGTGCCGTACCTTACCGTACCGTACCTTACCTTACCTTTCCGTGCCGTACCTTACCGTGCCGTACCTTACCGTACCATACCGTACCGTACCTTACCGTGCCCTACCTTACCATACCTTACCATACCTTACCGTACCGTACCGTACCTTACCGTGCCCTACCTTACCATACCTTACCATACCTTACCGTACCTTACCGTACCTTACCGTACCTTTCCGTGCCGTACCTTACCGTACCTTACCGTATCTTACCGTACCCTACCTTACCGTACCCTACCTTACCGTACCCTACCTTACCGTACCCTACCTTACCGTACCCTACCT